>DF360103.1:7512-64747 GCA_000787875.1 Solanum virginianum | reverse complement strand
TCTTCTTCGATTAGCTAGAAAATTCAAACTAAGTAAATTTAGCCATATCATATTTCATTCACATGGTACTAGTATTATAAAATGTGGGGTGTTACAGTTCTCCTTTTCTAATCTTCAGTGTTTGTTTACCAACTATCCATTCTACGAAATTATTTATAGTCATAGAATGATCCACATGCCATGGATTATCTCGTGGAACTTCTCCCCACTTAGCCAAATTTTCATTTCCTAGGGTCCCATCTACACACATAATCCATGACCATAAATAGAACCATGGGATGTCTTTATGATTGTGGTTCCCTTTCTAGAAATGCCAAATTTCCTTTAACTTTTGGAACTTCTTCTATGACTCAGTCTACACTCCATATTTCCTTCCACAAACTGTAAATGGTCCTTGATGTGTTGTTAAAATACAACATATTTTATGCCTAAAACTTAGGATTTTATGTGTTCTCAATATGACATTTGTGGTATTTATGTGCTTTTGTATTTGTTTTTGTCGGAATGTAGGTTGGTATGACTTTTGGAGAAAATTGCAGAGTTTTCTGATTTTTGATGTCTTATGAGACCCTCTAAGAGTTGTAAAGCAACCTAGTCATAGAGTGGGTTTTGTGGGGATATCAAGTGAAGAACTAAAGTCTAAACTTCAGCTGTACTAGACCTCTATACGATTCATAGATCACTCTATAAGTCGTATAGAGGGATTTCATGAAGATTTCCTGAGAAGGACCATATGATGATGATGAAGTCTACGAGAAGGCGATACAAGTCATATATTAGACTACAACTCGTAAAGTGGATCCATAGCAGTGAAGTCCAAGAATCAAGAAGCTGAACACAAGACCCTGATTATGACTCATAAACCTAGTTATGAGTCGTAACTTCGTGTCGTAGGGTGCATCGACTAGTTTTTCTATTTTTTTGAGGACTTGTTTGTAAATATTATAAATAGTATAGTTAGGTTATTTTTAGAGAGATACAAGTGAATAGAGTAGAGAACAACATTAGAGTATTTTTTTAGAGTTTTATACTTGGAGATAAAATATTGAAGAGGAGAATACACTTGTGGATTCATTGGATCTTTTAACCTTGTGATACTCAATACAAATTGTGTTTGCTTGTTCTTCAATCTATTTGGGTAAGAGATTAATTATATTTTCTCAATTCATAGTTTCTTTATCTACCCATAGCATGAGTAGCTAAACCCACAACTTGGGGTTGTGGGAACCATGAAGATCTAACCAAATAAACACAGATAATTTATGATTCTTGGAATGTGTATTTATATGTATTAATCAATTCTCTTCGTTTTGCATGTTTTCTAGTGGTGGCCAAAATTAGAACTTGCTTAATATTACCTTCCCGATCCAGGTGGTAATGAATAGGAAAAGAGATTGGTTAGCAGGATTCGATGATGTGTTCTCAAATAGGAAAAGAGATTGGTCAACAGGATTTGATGATGTGTTCTCGTCTAATCAACTGAACTAGACCAAAGGGAGGCTGACTGAGACTATGGGTAAAGGTAATATTGCACACTACAGGGATGGGCCAAGTCCTATAGTAAAATTTGCCTCTCACGTTTGACCAAAGGGCTTGGTGAACATAACTTACCTTCCTGCATATTATATTCTAGTCTAGAATTAGGTTATCCAAGGATATTGAGTTGGTGAATCACGGGGAACAGAAGTTCCCAAGTTGCTCTCTATTATTGATTATCTTGTTTTAGTTAGTTTAATTTCTTATAAATGATTGCAACCACCTTTTAATTTCTTATAAATCATTGCAAACACCCCACTTGGGGAATTGAGTTTGTTAATATTTGAATTATTTATTAGTGAATCAATTTGGAAGTCTCCTATTCTCTGTGGAATTCGACCCAAACCTTGGTTAGGTTTTATATTTGACAACAATCACTCTGCTTCAAAAGAGAAGTGTAACTTGGGTGTGATCAAAGATTATGGCGCCATTGCTGGGAAATACATCTAGACTTTGATTAAATTCACTAGTAATTGTAATTCGAGTGTTAGTTTCTTAGTTCCCTTGTATTTTATTTTTATTTTTGTTTTGTTTTGTTCTTTGCATAGTATACTAGGTAGTGTATGCACAATACTAGGAGTCAAGGCAATCCCTTAATTCCACTTGATCCAGAGATCCAACGAGTTGCAAAAAGAATGACTCAAGAGAATTCTAACATTGCGAGTAATGCAGTCTTGAATCGAAATGTTAATGATGATAACCGGAATAATAACCTACCTCTGTTGGAGAATAGTCCATAACCTAGGGATTACAATGACGATGCTTACCAATGGAATCAATATAGATTGAACCCTACGACCATGGATGTTACTGGGGCTATTGTGTTGCCACCACTAACAGCTGACACAAAGTTCATTATTTCTAGTGGGTTGCTTCAGATGCTGCAAAACTGTTGATTATTTATGGGCCTACCATCAGAGGATCAACATAGCCAATTGTACAACATGTCATTTATTTACAAAAGTGTGATGGGAACACAAAATCTATCTATGGATACTGTGGGACAGCGTGTTTTCCCATTGTCTCATACATGCAATGCTGCATTGTGGCTATCTGAATTCCTACAGAGTTCAATCACTAGTTGGGTGGAGTTACAAAAGGCCTTCTTAGAAAGGTTCTTTGTTAGGTCTAACAGGTTTAAGATGAGGGACCAGATCATTAACTTTTAGCAATTCTATGGTGGTTCACTCATTTCTACAAGGAAGCGGTTCAATGGATGCTTGAGGAGTGCTCCGAGCCATGACCTTTCAGACACAACACTAGTAGAGAGCTTCTATTGAGCAGTGAATCCAAATAGTCAAGCATACGTCGATGCTTCTATGAGAGGTTCAATATTAGGGAAATCATTTGCAGAAATTACTGAACAGATTGACAAGGTAGGTGATCTATGATGTGCTATCAAAATACAACACATTTGATGCCAAAAATAAGGGATTTTGCAAGTTCTTAATGTGACTTTTTATGGTTTTTATTTATTTTTGTGTTGTTCTTGTAGAAAGTACATGTTGGCATAATTTTGGAAGAAAAACATATTTTGATGAAGTTCAGGACATACGAGCCACCATACGAGTCGTAGCCCAAACTACGTGTTATAGTATGCCCTCATAGCAAGAACTAGTGTCTAAAATTTGGAATTTCCAAAGTGAAGGTCAGCCATACGAGGCTAACCTACAAGTCATAAGTCTCACTATGACACGTACGAGGGGGCCTTATAGCAAGAAATGGTGTACCAAAAGTTTGGACCAAGAACTGCAACTCAGGACTATGAGAAGACATTACGAGTCATACAGCACACCACGACACATAACAATGGATTGTAGCAGTCAAGTCTCAAATTCTAAATGCTTACTACAAAAGTCTAACTGCTGCCAGTTGTAGTTTGTTAATTTTATTTTTAGGGTCTTTTTGTAAATAGTATAAATAGTTATTGATAGGGTTCTTGAAAGGGAGATTCGACATTCCATAGATTTTGAAGATACTTTGAATATTCTTAGAGAATTTTTTAGGGTTTAGTGTAGCTTTTATTTTTTTATTTTGAAGACCCATTTTGGGGGATTGAAAATCACATTGTCCTCATCTTCTATTAATCCAAGCTTGTGGTTTCAACTATCAAGGTGTTTTTGTTCTTCATTGTTTTTGGGTAATCTCTCAACCATATCATTTATATTCATTTTTGGTGATTTTATCTTAGCCATGAGTGGCTAAGCACCCACAACTTAGGGTTGTAGAAACCATGAGGAGTTGACTTGAAATAACATAGATTTTGTGCATTTCATTGATTAGACATTTTCATGTATTGTCTACTTCCTTTCATTACAAGGTAGTGACTAATAGGAAAAGGAAGTAGATGACAGGATTTGATTGATATGTTCTCATCTAATCATTCAAACCTGACCAAGGGGAGGTTAACTGGGACAATGGGTAACGATTAGTTGGCACGCCATGGTTGCCAACCACATGCCATGGTGAAATTCGACCTTCACCTTCACAAAGGGGCTGGAAGAGCCCAAGTAACCATCCCGCATGCAATGTCTTGATTGGAGTTATGTTGTCTAAGGTAATTGAGTCAATGAATCATGGGGAACATAATTCCCAAGTTGTCCCTTAATTTGATTGTCTTCTCGCATTTGTAGTGTAGTATTTCTATTTCTTCTTCATTTTGAATTGCAAAACCCCCCATTCTAGAGAATATAGTGATCGATGCTTGAAATAATTGTTAGTGGATCAATATAGTCAAGTCCCGTATTCCCTATGGATTCGACCCTAACCCTTGGTTAGGTTTATACTTGACTGCGATCGCTTTACTATTGGTGTGTGAACATAAAAAATTATGGTGTTGTTGCTGAAGAATATGGCTAGGTTCTTGATTTGATTTCACTATTAGTTAATTCAACTATTAAATTCTAAATTCTCTTGTATTTTACTTTTTTTTTGTTGTTTAGTTTTGTTTGCAGGGTGTACCAGGTTATATGCCCAACAAAAGGAGCCAAGGCAATTCCTTAGTTCCAATCAATTTGGAGATCCATCGAATTACAAGAAGAATGGCCCAAGAGAATGAGGATATCATGATTGACGAAGCCATTGGCCAATATGAGGAAGATGTGGGTAGAGAGAAGAACTCATGACAAAGACAAAATAGGCCTCACCATAGGGTGTTCAATGAAAATGCACATGGATGTAACCAATATAGATTGAACCCTATGGCTATGGATGTTACTGGAGCTATAATATTGCCACTACTATCGGCGGACACTAAGTTCACCATGTCTAGTAGTCTTCTATAAATGCTTCAAAATCGTGGTTTGTTTGCAGGGCTACCTTCGGAGGATCCATACAGCCATCTCCACAATGTTGCATTTGTTTGCAAGAGTGTGATGAGGACCCAAAATCTTTCTATTAATGCAATTAGTTTGAGAGTGTTCCCTCTATCTCTAACTAGAAATGCGGCAGTTTGGTTGTTTGAGCTTCCACAAAGTTCTATCACAAGCTGGGCTGAGCTGCAAAGAGCCTTTTAGAAAGGTATTTTCCAAGGTCCAAGAATCTTAAGCTCAAAGACCAAATAAATAATTTTGAGCAATTGCTGGGTGATTCAATTAGTACTACGTGGGAAAGGTTCATCAAATGCTTGAGGATGGTTCTAGACCATAAAATTGTTGATGATGCCTTGGTTGAGATATTTTATCGGGCGCTTGACTAGAATAGTAAAGCTTGTGCTGACACAATCATGGGAGGTATGTTTCTTGATCAACCTTTTCCATTAATTGTTGAAATGGAGCAAGTGGTTAAAATGAATAGAGCATGGGTCAAAGACAGAGAGGTGCTATGAAGACTTCTTGTGTGGTGAAGACCAACAATGAGCAAGCTATGGTCAATAAGTAGATCATACAACAACTTGCTCAACTTTGCACATGCATGGACTTGGTCTTAAAGCAAAACCAAGCAAGTGCTCAAGTGATAACCCACCAACCTCTTAAGGCACCCATGTATGGAGAACCATTCTTTGATGAAGATGCTTGCTTCGTGAGTAACCAATCAGTGTGTTTCTGAAACAACCCCCAAGGGTCCAATTCAGACTATTGGAGGCATGGTTCTGGAAATCAAGGTTGGAACTACAACCATAAGGGTGTATATAGGGATAAGTGAGATGGTTATTAAGAAAGGGAAAGAGTGCCGGTGGGTGAATAGGGTAGAAAAGATGGTTATAGAAATGGTCCTTATATACTGCCCCATAATTGTGATGCTGGGTCAAGTAATTCTAGGATTGAGGAAATATTTGACAAGTTGTTAAAGAGGGCTGACCATCAAGATAAGACTTTGAAAGTAATGAAATTGGATATTCAAGAATAAACCAAAAGATAGAGTCTCATTTGATAGCCCTTAAACAATTAGAGCAACAATTTGGCCAAGTTTCTTCTCAATTGAACCAACGGCAGAAGGGCACTTTACCAAGCAATACCAGTTCAAAATCCAAAGAATCATGGGCATTCCATGGCAGTCATGACTAGAAATGGCAAAAGAACCATAGATCCCCCTATGGCTATGGTTGAGGATGAATCTTGTGAGAAGGGTATTGATAGTAAAGTTGTGGTTGAGGAAGAAGGTTTGGAGAGTGACAGAATGCAAAGAGAAGAAGTGAGAGAGCAAGAAAAGGTTAAGATGACTCCAAAACCTCCTCCCCCTTTCCTCAAAGACTTAAGAAAATGGAGGACGATGGCAAATTCAAATACTTCCTTTCGATGTTAAAGAAATTGTCCATCAACATTCTCCTTGTAGAAGCTTTGGAGAAGATGCCTGGGTATGCCAAGTACGTGAAGGATTTGGTGACAAAGAAGCACATGTTGAGCCAAGAGCTTTCGCAAGAGCTCTAATAATGTAGTTCCCTCAGACCAAATGCCTAGTCCAAAAGCGAGAAGATCCCGGTGCATTCACTATTATTTGCACCATTAGTTATGTAGAATTTCCAAGAGCATTGTGTGACTTAGGAGCAAGTGTTAATCTAATACCTCTTGCTATGTTCAAAAAGCTTAGTCTTGGTACTCCTAGTCCAATAAGAATGTGGTTACTCATGGCGGATAGAACCATCAAAAAGTCGAAAGGGATACTTTTCTATGTGCTTATAAAAGTTGATAAATCCATCTTGCCAGCTGATTTCATGATTCTTGATTGCGAGGTTGATTTTGAGGTACCCATTATATTGGGTAGACCAATTCTGGCCACTAGGAGAGCCTTGGTGAATATAGATTCCAGTCAACTTTGGTTCAGGATTAATGATGCAGAGGTTGTGTTTGACATCCGCCAATCAATAAAGTACCTAGATGAATTCAAGATTAAGGTGTGAGCCATTGAAGAGTTTTGATGATAGACGATGGCAAAGTCGACCTATGACGTTAAATAAGGCGCTTCTTAGGAGGCAACCCAAGTATCTTTTATGTTTATGGCTTGTTTTTAAGTTTATCTTAGTTATTTGAATTGTTAGGTAGTAGATTGATGTTTGTTTTGGTTTTAAGACATTGAGTTAGTTAAGTTGCTGTGAAGATTGGTATGTTTGAAGATGTAATTTGTAGGTATCAATCAAGATTTAGAAATTTGAAGAAAATTACATTTAGAGTAGCCTCTATGACTAGACCTTCGAGTTGTAGTGTACACTACGAATCGTAGTCATGCCTCGTAGGGGAAAATAATGATGAATTAAAGTTTGCACATACACTACGAGCTAACCTTATGATTTATAGGGTCCCCTACGAGTCGTAAGTGGGGTTCGTAATACCCAAGTATGAAATCTAATATTTTTCTAAGTGTTGGGTCTGCTAAGAGACCGGGATCTACGAGTCGTAAGAAGCCCTATGACTCATTATCGGGGTTTCCCAGACTCAAAATGCAAAAATTTTAAAGTTGGTCTGGTTGAGTATATCAGGGGTCAAATAATATCCCCATTTTAAATGATTTTTTGTTCCCCCCAAAGCATTGTCTAACCATTTTCAGCTATTCCAATCAATACCTATCACCTTTCTAGCGAGATTTTTCAGCTAGTCTATTCCCTAGGGTTTTGATACCTTCTTTTTTCCATCATTTCGACTAATTACTCTTCGTCTTCTCAAGTGGTATGTTTTCTTGATTAAATTATGCATACTTATATTATGATTTATGTATATGGTTGGATTGGATTATTGTGTGCTTAGTGAGAGTTTTAAGAATACCCATGAGAAAATGATTGTGTGAACATGAGAAATGTGGGTTTGCCCAATTTAAATCCCTTAGTATTGTTTTGAATGGTGAAATTGCCTTTGTTGGTTATGTGTGATGATGACATGTTGATCATATCTGTGTAATACATAATTTTTGGTTGATAAATCTTTGAACTCATATCGAGATTGGAATTAAGTTGGTGTGGGTGTTTTTTGAATATGATTTATTCATTGAGACACTCATTGTGTGGCTTTGTTTTGAACTACTTTAAACTCTTTTTATTGTGTATTGGTGTTAATAATTATGTGTTTGGGGATGTGACACCTCGTAACACCATGATCTTGTACCCATGTTTCAAGCCTCACTTGGTTAGATTGATGATTTATTAGGTTCATGGGAGACTCCTAGTATCAAGACGAGTTCAAGACTTCCTAAGAGTTGAGTTTTGGGTGATGGTTCATGCAAAGGTCAACTTTAAACTAGCATAACTTTTAGCACATTTGGAATTGAGTGGCCCACAACATTTCAAATGAAATCCCTTTGAGTTATCTTTCCAACGCACTTGGTTTCACCTCATTCAGAGTTCGGAGTCAAAGGTTATGACCATTATACTAAAACCTGCTAGTGTAGAGTTGCACTACGAGCCTACATTTTTGAGTTATAGGTCAGGGTACGACTCATAGGTCAAGCTCGTGGAAATTTCTAGAGACTTTGAAATTGAGCCTAAGGGTCATGTGAAGGGTCCTACGAGTCATAGTGCTAGCTATGGGTCGTAACAGGGCCCATAACAACTGGTAGACAACTTTTTAAGAAGGGTTATTCTTGTCCTTTCCCACCCTTTCTAAGCTCTAAATTGACGTTTCTATGCTCATTCAAGGTCCCAAAACCCTTAATTTCTTCATTGTATTGATAAAATACTCTCTTCAAACCCTTATACTAATATTTTACTCCAAAATCAAGTGTCCAAATCTCTTCAGGATCTAAGGATTTTCTTCATGCTTCAAGACTCCATTTTCAATCTTCATCAAGAACTTCTCCAAAGCTAAGGTATGTGGGTTTCAACCATTGGGTCCTTTCCCCCATGGTGCTCAATCCACTTTCTACTTAAATTGCATGATTTAAAGTTGATTTTACATGTGGGTTTTGTATATTAATAAATTTACAGCAAAGTGATTTGAGTTCATGAAAGTATGGTTGTTTTAGCATGTTTTGAGTTCTAAATTTTAGATCTAATGTGAGATTTGATGAAGGGTTTTAATGTATATTCCTTGAGGGTATTGAAAGGTGTTGATTGATGGTTTTATAATGGATTTACTTGCATGTTTTCATCTCTTAATTGCATGGTCTTATACCCCCATTACATACTCACCAAGTGTTTGATAAAATATGCGAATTATGATTCTTGGATTATTGAATGCCTAATGCTTGGCATATGCGATATATGACTTTATGATAATGAAAGAATGATATATGTGTGATAATTTCATGATGAGCTTCTGTAGGATTGCATGTTGACCACAACCATGTTGAGAGGTTAGTATCTTGACCACTATGATAGAGGGTGAGAAGTCTATTAACCATGTTGAGGGGTTAGTACCTTGACCACTATGACAGAGGGTGATGAAGTCCATTAACCATGTTGAGGGGTTAGTACCTTGAACACTATGATGGTGGGTGATGAAGTCCATTAACCATGTTGAGGGGTTAGTACCTTGACTACTATGATGGAGGGTGAGAAGTCTATTAACCATGTTGAGGGGTTGGTACCTCGACCACTACCAAGGGGGTGTTAAGCCTAGGATTCCTAGCACTACATTGCATCCTACATACTTAGTATATTCAAATGTACTAACGCATACTCTATGCCTACATGATGTTACCATGTAGGAACTGGAGCTTCATTTGGTAATCATCCTCCTCCACGTGGCTAGTGGTATCCATTCAAGCTAGTTAGTGAGTCCTCCACTCCAGGGACGTTGGTTTATATTCCTATGCTATGTAATAAATACTATCTTTCCTTTTGATATGCTTTGACTATGAGGGTGAGCCAGGTTGCTTGTCTTGGCCCCCGCTAAGTTCTATGTTAGAGGTGTTGTTGGGCAAGATATGTATTATGCTTGAGCTTTGACTCACTTATGATATCCAAGCTAATTAAATATAAGTCTCTCTCCCTTAGTCCTAATTTCCCCTGTTTGTATTTCTTATGATGATTTATCTTGCTTTCACGATAAAGAATGTGCGATGAGATGCTAAGATTTTTGTTTGGGGTTCCTGAGAGTTTCCCATTGACGGTCACGTCTAGGCCTTAGGCTTGGGTCATGATAAAGATGGTATTAGAGAAGTAGTTAGATCCTCAGAGGCCAACACACCATATCAATTAGAGTCTTATTCATACTTGCGTTGTGCACAAAAACTATGAGTGGGAGGCTAAGAGATGTTTTAGAAAATATTGCCCTTCTTCATGGTCTATTTCGCGCTTTAGAATTGAGATAGGGCTTTTCCTTCTAACAAATGTTCTTTGCTCTTCTAGTTGATCATCGCACTTTAAAGAGGGAGGCAAAGGAAGGTAAGTTGAAGGTTTTGATTTTGATGGATCCAAGTTTTGCTATTCCTTTCATTATTACTTTTGTTGGCTAGTCGGATTCTTGTGTGTCCTGAGTGGTGATATGAACCTTTAGTGTTTATCTCTTGGTTGATTATATGGTTACTAGAAAGTCCATAAGTGTTGATCCATGTTCATATTGTATTAGGTCTTGCCTTGTGACTTCTTCAAGATGGCTGGTGGTTTTGATGTTATACTTAGAATGGAATAGTTGTATGCATATTGTGTATTCATGGATGGTAGGACCCATAAAGTTAGATTCCGACTCAATAATGAACCCGTCTTTGAGTGATAGGTTATCAAGTGGTAGCAAATGATGTAGGTCCATTCTTGTCTTAAGGTTCGATTAATCTTTAAGGGTTGCCCCATGTTCTTATTACATAGAGCCTTGTCTTGTGATCTTGGTTGAAGTTAGCTTGTTGGGTTGGAGGTCTTGGGATGGTTTGGCTACTTGCATAACATATTTCTAATAAGTGTAGAACCAGTAAGGTTGTAATATGATGGTTTAGGATGGTCGATCTATTTGGTCAACTTCAATAGGTTAGTCACTTCACTAAGGTTGATCTTCATTTTGATATTTGTCCCCAAGTGAGCATTATTAGTATTGGTGGAGTTGTTCGGTTGATTTATGCATTGGCTACGTTTATGGGTCTCTAGAATAGGGTCTTAAAACCTTACCTTAATATGTTTGTGGTGGTCTATAGTAATAAGGTATTGATTTGTTTAGAGATTATGAATTACTTGGGGGTAGGGTTGCAAGTCTTGGAGAATGAGAGGTTGTTTACTAAATAAGGTAGGTATGAGTGGAGGATAATAAGAAGGTGGTTAGGACTCCCTAAGAATTATGATATAAGGAAAATGGTGTGGAAAATGGTACTCTAGAGTTGGTGTGGAAAATGGTACTCTAGAGTTGGTTTGGAAAATGGTGTGGAAAATGATAAGAAGGTGGTTAGGACTCCCTAAGGCTAGAGTTGTAGTTGGTACTCTACGTAGCTTAGTATATGTGGAAAATGGTGGCAAAGAGGAGACTAGTGTGGTCCATCAGTTGGTTAGGTTGGAAGTTAGGTTGAGGGAAGTTGAGGATGGTAGTATAGTGTTCTTGATGGTTCCACATCTTCTTAGGTTAAGAGGTTGTCCTTATAGAGTGTAGAGGGAAGTTGGTAAGGTTGCGTAAGTTTGGGGATTACCTATATATAGGAGTTGGGTTAGTTCAGTTCTTCATGCTTCTAGGTTGATGGGATATGTTGGTGCCTCTAGTGCTATAGCACTTATTGAGATTGTGGGTGATGTGGAGGATAAGTTGACTTAGGAGAAGGTCTCGGTAGAGGTGTGGATGGGTGAACGGAGAAGTTGAATGATAATGATGTGGTGTTCGCCAAGGCCCTCTTTGGAGGAGTCTTCTATTTGTATGTGTCTCTCGGGAAGCCGGTGCGGGCATGGAGAAGCAATATCCGTATTCCTTTCATTCTATTTAAGCTTATGATAACATGTCAAGT
The DNA here is from genome assembly GCA_000787875.1 of Solanum virginianum. Classification (NCBI taxonomy): domain Eukaryota; kingdom Viridiplantae; phylum Streptophyta; class Magnoliopsida; order Solanales; family Solanaceae; genus Solanum; species Solanum virginianum. Next base: position 52,927 of record DF360103.1, on the reverse strand, counting down.
TCTTTCTATTGCAATGGATCTTATGGTTGGAAGTTTCATGTTCTAATTCAAGCCTTTCAAGCTTTGTTCTTCCAAATTCGACGATGAATGTTCCAAGGGGGAGATATTGTGCCACCCTGTAACTCCATGCTCTTGTACCCATGTTTCAAGCCTTATTTGGTTAGATTGGGGATGTATTAGGTTCATGAGAGATTCCTAGTACCTAGATGAGTTCAAGACTTCCCTAAGAGTTGAGTTTTGGGTGATGGTTCATACAAGGGTCAATTTTAAACTAGCATAACTTTTAGCACACTTGGAATGGACCACAACATGTCAAATAAAAGCCCTTTGAGTTAGCTTTACAACGCTCTTGGTTTCACCTCATTTAGAGTTTGGAGTCAAAAGTTATGGCCATTTTACTGAAGATTGCTAGTGCAGAGTTGCAGTATGAGCCCACAGTTACGAGTCATAGGTCGGGGTATGACTTGTAGATCAGGCTCGTAACACTTTCCAGATACTTCAAAATTGGGCCTAGGGGTTATGTGAAGGGTCCTACGAGTCATAGTGCCACCTACGGGTCGTAACAGGGCCCGTAACAACCATTAGATAACCTTTTTAAAAGGGTCATTTTGGTCCTTTCCCAATTTTTCTAAGGTGTAGGTTGATGTGTTTATGCTCATTCAATGTCCCAAAACCCTTAAGTGTTTCATTGTATTGATAAAATACTCTCTCAAACCCTTATACTAATATTTCACTCCAAAAATCAAGTGTCCAAATCTCTTCTAGAGCTAAAGATTTTCTTCAAGCTTTAAGCCTCCATTTTTAATCTTCATCAAGAACTTCTCCAAAGCTAAGGTATGTGAGTTTCAATCATTGAGTTCTTTCCCCTATAGTACCCAATTCTCTATCTACTTAAATTGCATGATTTAAAGTTGATTTTACATGTGGGTTTTGTATATTAAGAAATTTACTGCACAGTGATTTTAGTTCATGAAAGTATAGTTGTTTTAGCATGTTTTGAGCTCTAAATCTTAGATCTAATGTGATATTTGATGAAGGGTTTTAATGTATATTGCTTAAGGGTGTTGCAAGGTGTTGATTGATGTTTTTACAATGGATTTACTTGCATGTTTTCATCTCTAAATTGCATGGTGTTATACCCACCCCCATTACACACCCATCAAGTGTTTGATAAAATGTCCGAATTATGATTCTTGGATTGTTGAAGGCCTAATGCTTGGCATATGAGATATATGAATTTATGATGATGAAAGAATGATGTATGAGTGACAATTTCATGATGAGCTTCTATAGTATTTCATGTTGACCATAACAATGTTGAGGGGATAGTATCTTGATGACTATGATGGAGGGTGAGAAGTCCATTAACCTTGTTGAGGGGTTAGTACCTTGACAACTATGATGGAGGGTGGTGAAGTCCACTAACCATGTTGAGGGGTTAGTACCTTGACCACTATGATGGAGGGTGATAAAGTCCATTAACCATGTTAAGGGGTTAGTCCCTTGACCACTATGATAGAGGGTGAGAAGTCCATTAACCATGTTAAGGGGTTGGTACCTCGACCACTACCAAAGGGGTGTTAAGCCATGGATTCCAAGTACGAATTTGCTTGGTCTATGATGATGGTCTCTCCTTACATATATATTATGATCTATGAGAGCATAATTGTTACTAGAACCATCCATTCATGCATATTATATTGTTATATGCTATCAATTGTCTATGTTTATGCATTTCGATTATGTTGCCTATATCTTGTTTCATTGCATCCTACATACTTAGTACATTCAAACTTACTAACACATACTGTATGCCTATATGATGTAACCATGTAGGAATCAAAGCTCAATTTGCTCATCATCCTCCTCCAGGTGGCTAGTGGTGTCCATTCAAGCTAGTTAGTGAGTCCTCCACTTCGGGGACATTAATTTACATTCCTATTCTATGTATTAAAGACTGTCTTTCCTTTCGGTATGCTTTGACTATGAGGGTGAGCCCAGTTGCTTGTCTTGGGCCCCATTAATTTCTATGTTAGAGGTATTGTTGGGCAAGATATGTATTATGCTTGAGCTTTGACTCACTTATTATATCCAAGCTAATTAAATATGTCTCTCTCTCCATTAGTCCTAATTTCCCCTGTTTATGTTTCTTATGATAATTTATCTTGCTTCCGCGACCAAGGATGTGCGATGAGATGCTAAGAGGATTGTTTGGGATTCCTTCAGGTTCCCCATTCACTGGTCACATATAGACCCTAGGCTTGGGTCGTGACAAGGGATTAGTTGTTCTTGGGTATATCTCGAAGATAATTGGAAATTGTTGTTTCATTGTGGGATAAGTGTTGATTGGAAATTGTTATTTGATTGTGGGATAAGTGTTTATTTGGGGATGGCATATTTAAGTGAAAGGTTTGTTTGTTTGCTTGAGATGATATTTAGATCTTGCTTCGATGCCTGTAACCTTGCCACACAAACCAAAAATCATTCAAATCATAGGATGTCCTATGAGTCGTGATAGTCCCTCGTAGAAGGCAACAATCACTATGGTTCCTTATCACTTACTCTATGAGACCCATCTACAACTCGGAATGTCCAGTACGAACCATAGTGAGGGGCTTGTAGGACCTGTCTTATTATGAAAAGTATTCTGTTGGCTATTATGAGCCCAGGCTATGAATCGTAGGTCACCCTACAAGTCGTACCTGTGCCTCGTACTTGCAAATTCTACAGCTGATTCTTTGAACTTTTTCTATGTTTTTCTTTTTGGTCTTTGGTTTATTGTGTCTTTTTGTTGACTATTTCTAAATTTCCATGACATTAAGGTTCTCATTTGTTGTATGGGTTTGATTTTTAGGTACGATGCCTCCAAAAGATAACCATGCTATCTAGGCTTTCCAAAGAAAATTGATTGATGAGTCCTTTGGGACTGTACAGTCAGAAGGTTCTGAAGAGGTGCATCAAATTTGGATTGACCTCTACGTAAATGTACCTCAGACTAGAGCTCGCACTGCACAGACCCCTACGATTGTAAAGAGTCCCTCCCAGTCTAAGGAGGAGGGTGATAGTGATGGGTCTGATAGCAGTATGCCACAAATGACTCCTACTCACTCTGGGACCAGTTCACCGAATGCTTCACAAACTCAACATTTCAGGTCATGGTACATCTTAGTTGATCCTGGATGGATGGAATATCTAGAATGATGGGCTTCTTCTATTATCCTTCTTCTTAACTCATTATTATCAGGTACACATAATCTATTTTGGCAATACAATACTCCATTTTGTGATATAGACAAGGGGTTGGAGCCTAAAGGATAGGGAAAGCATGTCAGGCAATTTCACGAGGAGTCAAGGCTAAATGACTCCGGGTTGAGTAGGGTGCCAGACTTGGAGGATGAGATTGATCGCCATGGACTGAGGTAGCTATCACAGAGGTTGGACAAGTTTGCCCCTTATTTAGTTCAAGAGTTCTACGTTTCCTACCATGCCACTATTCTCCATGATCTTCCAAGGGGAAGAAAGCTATTGATCAGCCATGGTTGCGAGAAGTATTAGTCTGGGGTCAGATGGTTGATATCTCAGAGGTGACTATCAGGAGGGCTTAGTTCAGGCCAAATTATAGGGTACCTTGTTCCACCGCCAAGTATGATAATAAGATCGAGAAGATGAGTTGGGCAGTGAGTAAGAAGAATATGGATCTTAAAACTGAGCTCCTCAGGTGGATAGCTAGCCAGATTTATGAAGGTGGTGACGAGCATGCATGGGTCACAAACCACCCCGCACCGACAGTGAAGTCTCACCTATCCCCCCAGCCAAATTCTGGTGGTCTATTATTTGTTGGCGCATTAGGCCTACATTTACGGTTAATGTGATCATTATGGAGTGGGCAATGCTATTAGCCATCATCTTAGTTAGCTATGATATAGATTGGGCCCGAGTTATGGCGGAGCAGATCCACGATTCAGCGATTTGTACCCAGACCTCATTGCCTTTTCCCATCTTGATACATAGATTATGTAATGAGGCTGGGGTACGTGTCTCCCTCCACATGTACCCATATGTAGAGGCTATACACACTATGGATCCTAGCTTGGTTGAGGTAGATGAAAACCCAGTGGCCCTACAACGAGCAACTTCTCCTCCTATTCCAAATATATTTCCTCCAGAGCCACATACTCAGGAGCCTACTCTAGCTACCACTAGTTTCACTCCACTTGCAGTAAAGTCGGCTCTAGCTATTGATACCGAGGTGATACCATCCTCTGATACACCTGCACCAGCACTTTTTACTATTCAAGTTGCTTTTGCAGTCTATCCTTTTATGTCTGCTTTTGCTTTTCAGGCTTTGGCATGCAGGTTAGCGAGGATGGAGACTCAGCTGAGCAAACTGATGAGCTAGATCAAACCTTAGGTTCGTCAGATGGTCCAGGACTCAGAGGAGAGGGCCAAGGCATACACTCGAGAGGTTGTATATTGGAGAGTTGATGCAGTGGAGGCCAGTATAAATACCTTTAAGGATAGGGTCCAACAGAGACTAGAGGGTGCACAACCTACTTTCATAGCTACTATGATGGATGAGTTGGCCAAGTTCAAGGCTGACCTATTGAAGATGTTAGCGGCCCCGATAGCAGCCCCCAGGTGGCACCAAAGGGTGATGATATGATTGACCTATTTGATGTTCGCCCACATGCCCATGGGAAGAGACCCCTCTAGAGTGAGGACGCAACTGTGAGCCAGAAGAGGCCCAGGAAAGATGATGAAGTGGTAGAGCTGGAGGAGCAAATTACCGATGAGGTTATGTAAGAGTCCTTAGCTATGGAGGCGATACAGAGGGCTCAGGACCAACAGATAGCACAAGAAGCCAGGAGCTTAGGTACAACTGCAGCCTAGACCACTAAGGAACATAGTGAGCCCCGGGACCAGATGGATACCGATGCTTGAGCACCATGTGTTTGATACTTTTGACCCCCCATCCTTATTGATGCTTTTTGATACTTTGTTCTCCTTATATTTTTCTTTAGACAATTTGTTTTGTTATTATTTTTATGGATGTTTTATTTTGGATATTGAGTTTTCATCTAACTTGTTGGACGATTGTTTTCCATTTTGGATTTTTAAAAACTTATATATATATATATATGTGTGTGTGTGTGTGTGTGTGTGTGTGTGTGTGTGTGTGTGTGTGTGTGTGTGTGTGTTTACTTTGAGGACAAAGTATCATCTTTTGGTGGGATGTGGGAGGTTATTGACTAGGGTGAAGTCTGAGTAGCCTTTAGTCCATAACTTTCCTATTTTTGATCCCAAGGTTTTCTTGTCATGTTTCTTTTTCCTTGTGGATGAGTTTATTTTCTGTTGAACCAACATGTTTAGGTACTGTATATAATTTGTAGATATATAGTGATTATTACTTTTGTCATGTGCATAATTTTGAATTGTTTTATGAATGTTTTGAAAATTGGGTAACCTTAAAATTTTTGGGATTGTTGGTTCCATTGCAAGCTTTCATATGATTGATTTGGCAATGTTTGTTCTGATGAAGAGAAGGCAAGTTGATGCTTGAAGCATGCCTTCTGAGTCTATGTTGATTCTATATACAATGCTTTGTGTGTGAGAGCTAATTTTGTCATGTTCATGCATTTTATACTGATTCAGAACTTGCCTTGTTACTCTAAGATTAGATTGGAAATGTGGTTGATTAGGAGAGGATCTAAGGCCATTATTCTTTTAGTTAGTCCACTTTTGCCCAAATAACCTACCAAAAGTAGTGGTTTAACCCTTGTTCCAAATGTTTGAGCTTTACATGTACCTGTTCTTTCTTGATACCTAGCTAGCCTAGCCTTGGTTTGTGAAATACCTTGATATTGGCCCTGGGCTATCATTGAATATGTGAACCTTGATTGAGGTAAAAAGCCTAAGTTGAGGGTGGCTACCAAAGGTGGCCCTGGTTCAGGGAATGGATATTATGTACTTCACCTCAGGCTAAAGCCTAAGTTGAGGGTGGCCTTTGTGGTGGTAAAGTAATTAAAATGAGTTGGTTAGTTGGGAAAGAAAGAAAGAAAACAAAATCATGTGCCGAGTGAGAGAAAAAGTAAGAAAAGTTGCCTTAAATTGAAACGAATAGCAAAATGAGTTCGAAAATGAGGCACAACTGAAAAGGGAAAGAAAGCACTCAGAAAAGCTTGAAAATAAAGAATATGGGAGGATATAATGAAAATGGTTGAGTTGTTGAGGTCAAAGTGTTGAAAAATGTGGTTCAAGGATAGCTTTTAGTCTCTATTTTCCTAAATTACCTTTCCAAAGCCCCATGAGCCTATGTTACAAGCCTATAGAGTCCTAGAGTGATCCTTATCCAACTAGTCAACAGTTCAGAGTATGTGTATATGGACAAGCCTATGGTGTTAGTTATTATGCATGAATCTCATTTGCGAGAGTGAGGATGCTTGTATAGTCCCTGAACTTTGAATGCATTTTGAGTGAGATGGAGGGACTTCTTTTCTGTGAGGGCATTTGCATGACATGATTAGCATATGACTTGTTCGGTGATTGTGAATTATTGATACTCCTTTGCTTGTCATAGTTGGATTGTTAGATGGATCATTATGTCTTGGTTTGCTTGGTGTCTATTCAATCAGTTTTTCAAAATGAGAATTGGGTACCTGAGTTGGAATTGAGTGATGTATATGCCACTAGGATAGTTGCTATGTATTTTTTGTCTATATAGATCGAGTCATCACTTGAGGACAAGCAATAATGCTAAGTTGAGGGTGTTGATGTGTTATCAAAATACAATACATTTCATGCCTAAAACAAGGGATCTTTCAAGTACTTAATGCGACTTTTTATGCTTTTTATGTGTTTTTGTGTTGTTCTTGCAAAAAGTACAGGTTGGCATATTTTGGGAGAAAATTAAAGATTTTGATGAAGTTCAGGACATACGAGCCTCCATACGAGTCGTAGCCGAATCTATAAGTTGTAATATGCCCTTGTAGCAAGAAACAATGTCTAACGAGACTCTCTACGAGTCATAAAGTGGGTCTCCTGGGGATTTTCAGTGAAGAATGAAAGTCTAAAATTCAGCTATATGAGACCCCTATACGAATTGTATAGAGGGATTTCATAAAGATTTCTAGAGAAGGACTAGATGATGATGATGAAGTCTATGAGAAGGTTATACGAGTCGTAGATCAAACTATGACTCATAAAATGGATTTGTAGCAGTGAAGTCTAAGATTTAAGAAGCAAACACGAGACCCTGATTATAACTCGTAAACCTTATTACGAGTCGTAACTGCATGTTGTTGGCTTCGCCGACCAGTTTTTCTATTTTTTGGGACTTGTTTTTAAATATTATGAATAGTATAATTAGGTTATTTTTAGAGAGGTACAACAAAATAGAGTAGAAAAAGTCATTAGGGTTTTTTTAGGGTTTTATACTTGGAGACAAAATATTGGAGAGGAGAATACACTTGTGGATTCATTGTATCTTTCAACCTTGTGATTCTCAATACAAAGTGGGTTTGCTTGTCCTTCTATTTATTTGGGTAAGAGATTAATTATGTTTTCTCAATTCATAGTTTCTTTATCTACCCATAGAATGAGTAGCTAAATCTACAACTTGGGGTTGTGGGAACTATGAAGATCTAACCAAATAAACCGGACCAAGGGAAGGTTGACTGGGACTATGGGTAATGGTTAGTATTGCACACTTTGGAGATGGGTCAAGTCACATAGTGAAATTCGCCTCTCACTTTTGACCAAAGGGCTTGGTTACCATCCTACATGCTATATTCTAGTCGAGAAATGGGTTATCCATGTACATTGAGTTGGTGAATCATGGGGAACACAACTTAAATTACCGTCCTACATGGTATACTCTAGTTGGGAATAGGGTTATCCGGGGATATTGAGTTGGTGAATCATGGGGAACACAAATTCCCAAGTTGCTCTCCATTATTGATTGTCTCTTGTTTTAGTTAGTTTAGTTTAATTTCTTATCAATCATTGCAACCCCCCCTTTTAGGGAATTGAGTTTGTTAATGCTTGAATTGTTTATTAGTGAACCAATTTGAAGTCTCCGTATTCTCTGTGGTATCCGACCCTAACCTTGGTTAGGTTTTATATTTAACAATGACCACTTTATCCTCTAAAAAAGAGGTGTAACTTGGGCATGATAAGTCCTCGTGGACTCTATTGATACTTAGCAAAATTTAACATTCTGAAGCCCCTATTAACGAGCCTAGGCTATGACTAGTGAATCAAATCTTGAGCAATGATTTGGGCTCATGAAATGACCTTTAACCTTTTCAGTCCAACTTTTTTTGTACTATCAAGACTTCCAACTTGAGGTCGTTACAATATCTCCCCCTAGGGAACATTTGTCCCTGAATATACTTAATCGTAGGTTCTAAACTAAATATCAACTAACAACCTAGCATGCATGCGAAAATGCAATCTAAATATCTTTTCATGAAATTTTCTAAATCCATACTCAAAATATATTTCAAAACAATTCATAAACCTGTCAATAGGTGTATGCATCATGAAAAACTAAAATGCAGGAAATTGGAGGTTTGAGTAAGAATAGTTTAATACCTTAGGCTTGAATAGTGTGGAAAAGATAGGGATAACACTTCATCATGTCTGCTTCCTCTTCCCATCTTGCACTTTCAATATTTTGATTCCTCCAAAGCACTTTAACTAATGCAACTTTCTTATTTGTTTTCCTCTTGACTTATCGATCTAGAATTTCAACTGGAACCTTCTCATAAGTCAAATTTTCTTCAATGTCCACATCTTCCGATGTGACTATAGAATTTGGATCACCCATGAATTTCCTCAACATTGATACATGGAAAACAGGATGAATCATGTCCATCTCCATAGGTAATTCCAACTCATGTTCCAGTTTGCCAACTCTTCTCACAACCTTATAAGGCCCTACATACTTAGGGCTTAATTTCCCCTTTTTGCAAAAATGGATCACACCTTTCATAGGAGATACCTTCAAATAGACTCAATCACTAATATTGAACTGAAGGTCCCTTATCCTCACATTGGAGTAGGACTTTTGTCGACTTTGTGCCCACATTGGAGTAGGACTTTCCATGACTACATTCGGCCCCAGCAAATCCATCTCACCAACTTCAAACCACTTAATAGGTGATCTACATCGCCTACCATATAGAGCCTCAAATGGTGACATCTCGATGCTTGAATTCCAAATAATCCAATTTATCCTTAACAAAAAAATAGATTAAAAAGTTTTGACTATTTTACTGAAATGTATTTGATATTGTAAAATTAGATGATGGTCAATTTGACTACCAAACACTTTGGCGATGATCTGCCAAAATATTCTGAAAATATCCAAAAACTATCAGAAGGGAAAGCCAAGGTCCCCATTTGGTGTATTGCCAAATGGTTTGGCGATGGGGCCCTAAAATTAATGTTTTTACTGTTAGAACTTGATGCGTTGTCAAAATACAACACTTTTGATGCTTAAAACTTGGAATTTTGTGTGTTCTCAAAGTGATGTTAGTTGGTTTTATGTATTTTTGTTTTATATTTGCAGGATTCCAGGGTTGACCTTGATTTTGGGAAGAAAGTATAGAAATTACAAATTTTGATGGAGTATGAGACCCTTTACGGGCTGTAGTTCACTCTACGGGCCGTAAATTAGGTTTCATAAACAATTCCAGTGAGGGATTAATTTATTGAAGTTGATTTTACAAACATCCAAATGGGTCCTGGATTAATATATAAGTCGTAGAACATGGTTCATGCCCTGAGGATCAAAGATAGGGACTTTCTGAAGATCCATCAGACGAAACCCCCTTATGGGTCATAAACCACTTTACGGGTCATAGAGGGGTATCATAGACTAGAAGTCCATATTTCCAGCAGCACTGTATGATACCCCGATTACGGGCCATGGAATGCAATAAGGCCCATAAAACCTTTTGTGAGGCGCGCCGACCTAGCTATCCTATTGTGTTTAGAACTTGTATTTTAAATATTATAAATAGGTTTTTAGGTTATTTTTTAGAAAGTTTTTGCACAATACTCAGAAAACTCAGTAATTAGAGTGGAAAAATAGTGAGTTAACATTGGTGAGTTTTTTAGAACACTTGTAATTTGTTTTTATCTTTCATCTTTTGATTGTCTTTGAAGTTAGATTTGCTTGTTCTTAATTCAATTGTATAAGTGCTCTATTATGTTATTCAAATTCATAAGTATTGCCTCTATACAAATCATGAGTAGCTAAATCCAAAACTAGGGTTGTGGGAACCATGAAGAACTAATAAGGTAAAATTGGATAATTTGTAATTCTTGGAAAGTGTGCATTGATGTATAATTAATTAACATTCTTTGTTTTGCATTTTTTCTAGTGGTGGACAACATTAGAACTCACCTAGTGTTACAACTGGACCAAGGTAGTAATGAATAGGAAGAGAAATTAGTTAACAAGATTCGATTGTTGTGTTCTTGTCTAATCAATCGAACTGGGCCAAGGGGAGATTGTACTGGGGCTAATAGGTAAGGGTTAGTAATGCAAACTATGGAGATGGGCCAAGTCACGTAGTGAAATTTACTTCTCGTTTGGACCAAAGGGTTTGGTGAACTTAACTTACCGTCCTGCATGCTACACATTAGAAAAGAATTAGGTTATTCGGTGATATTAAGTTAGGGAATCATAGGGAACACAATACCCTAATTTCTCTCTAGTTTGATTTAACTCTTGTGTTAGTTAGGTTTACTTTCCTATTGATTATTGCAATCCCCCCTCCCCCATTTGGGAAGTGAGTTGGTTAACTACTCAAATTGCGTTGATTAATTCTCTTGAGTCTACGTATTCCCTTAGGTTCAACCTTAACGTTGGTTAGGTTCTATTTCTTGACATCAAAAGGAGGTTTAACTTGTGCTACATTAAGATTTTGGCACCATTGCCAGGGAAATACGACTAGACTTAGTTAATTCTTAGTGATTTGAGTATTAATCCTTATTTCCCACATTTTATGTTTTTTGTTATTTTTGTTTCTTTGTAGGGTGTAAGTATAGTGTATGCCCAACACATAAAGTTGAGGCAATCCCTTGACTCTATTTGACCTTAAGATCCAAAAAAACATTGAGGAGAATGAGCCAAGATTATACCAACAACGCGACTAATGTATCTTTGAATAGGAGCAAGAATGAAAATGCTGATTATGTAAACCCACCTCATATTGAAGACATTGCTCCATAGCCTCAGGTTTTTAATGCCAATGCTTATCAGTTGAATCAATATAGGTTAAATCCTATGGCTACGGAGATGACTTAAGCTATTGTGTTGCCACCACTACCGGCTGACACAAAGTGCATAGTCTCGAGTGGGTAGCTTCAGATGCTGCAAAACTGTGGGCTATTTGTGGGCTTACCATTAAAGGATCCTCATAGCCATCTATACAACATTAAAAAAGCTTGAAATAGGAGAAAGGGAGAATGAGGTGGAAAATAATAGAGTTGGAGGGGGGGGCAAAAGTGTAGGAAAACATAGTGTACATTCATCTGCAAAAGTGTAATGGGAACGTAAGATTTGTCTATAGATGCTATGGGACTTCGTGTCTTCCCATTGTCTCTTACAAGCAATGCAGTACTATAGTTATCTGAGCTCCTATTGAGTTCGATCACTAGTTGCGCTGAATTGTATAAGGCCATTTTTGAGAGGTGCTTCCTTAGATCAAAGAGGCTCAAGTTGAAAGACGAGATCACCAACTTTGAGAAACTCCTTGGTGATTCGATCAATACCACATGGGGGCAGTTCACTAAGTACTTAAGGAGTGTCTCGGGCCATGAAATCACTGACAATATCCTGGTGGAAGTTTTCTACTAAGCGCTAAATGCAAATAACCAAGGTTGTGTTGAAACCATCTTAGGGGGTTTATTTATAGAGCAACCATTCGCAAAAATTATTGCGCAGCTGTATATGGTGGCCAAACTAAATTATGTGTTGAGGTCCATGAACAAACTTCTAACCAAACGCTTGGGTGCAGCTGGCATAAGCCCTGAGCATAAAAAAATAAAAGAGGATTTCATGTGGATTCTTGCTCAAAATAACGCCAATATAGGGATGTGTATGTAGCAGACACGAGGACCAGCTAGGGCTAAAAGCATCCACGAAAGCTACCACACCATGTAGAGGGGACAAAAAGAATGCATAGAAAGGGACCATCAGGATAGCTATTGGGGCAACCAATACGTGCCCCTCCCCCCCAAAATCGTGATGTGGGGACTAGAAATTCTAGAGTTGAGGAGATTCTTAGCAAGTTGTTGGGAAAGGCCAATGCACACCATGAGACCTTGAGGGACATCAAGTCTGACATCATTAGTATAAATAAGAAAATAGAACGTCATTCTATCATAATCAAATGGCTTGATCGTTAATTAGGACCCGTATCGGCTCAACTACATTAGATCTAGGAGGACATAATGACTAGCACCATAACTAAAGACCTAAAGGATACTGCACAGTACCAGATAAAGAAGACCTGTAGTGAGGAGAGCACCTCCAAAACTTCTACAGTTACTAACAAGGGAATACAAAAGCTTAAGGAAGTCTGAGTACTCAAGCCATCTATGTCATGATGTGAAAATAAATCAGTCCTTGTTTGATAGGCAACCTAAGGAGCATACTGTCACTTAGGCACCTAGGTATGATTTTTGACCCCTATACTTTGTTTTGCTTTGATTGGGTGCATTGGGGACAATGTGCTTCTTTTTCGATGTGGCGTGGATAGTTATAGGACTCAGTGATGTTTGGGTAGCTTGGGGTCCATAAATACCCTAATTTTTGATCTTGGGGCTTTTTTGCATCTATTCTTTCTCCCCATGGATATTTACTTTCTGTTGAGCTGGCACATTTAGGATGTTTAGGTAGTATTTGTAGCATATATAGTACTAATACTTATGACATATAGCATGTTTTTGTGTTTTATTTGAAAAATGATGCCCACCAAAATTTTGATGAAGTTAGTTTGGATAGCAACCATGCATGGTTAATATGTTATCAATGCTTGTTCTTATAAGTAAGGATAAATTGAGATAAAAAGCATGATCTAGGAGTCTTTTGTTGATAATGTAGTTAGTGCCATATGAGTGTGAGCTTTAAATTGCTAAATTCATTTCTTGTGTGCTAATTCAGAACTTGCCCTGTTACTCTAAATTAGACTGTGGATTAATAGGATTAGGAAAGGATCTTAGCCCATTGTTCTTAAAAGCCCACTTAGCTTAAATGACGAACCAAAATTGTAGTATATCCCTTGTTCCTAATGTTTGAGCCTAACATGTACCTATATTTCACAAACACTTGATTAACCTAGCCTTATTAGTTGTAAAATCCTAAAATTGGCCCTGGTCCTTCCTTGAACATTGTGCACTTTGACGGAGGCAAAAAAACTAAGTTGAGGATGGCTACCAAAATTGGCCATGGTTCTGAGGATAGATATTGTGCACCTCAATATAGGCCAAAAGCCTAAGTTGAGGGTAGCTGGCATAAGGGTGAAACATAGAAATAAGGGGCAAGTTAATGATACAGAGAAAAGGAGAAAAACTCATGTACTGGGTGCAAGAACAATAAGTGATGCCTTAGTTGTAAGTTAAAAATAAAAATAAAGTGTAGAATCAAGGTAAAAAGCTGAAAAATGAAAAGAAAGCACCTAAAAAAGCTTGAAATAGGAGAAAGGGAGAATGAGGTGGAAAATAATAGAGTTGGAGGGGGGGGCAAAAGTGTAGGAAAACATAGTGTCAAGGAGGTCCTTCAGTCACTATGTTCCTAAAATACCGACCAAGCCCCCTGAGCCTACGCTACAAGCTTAGAAATCCCTAAAGTAATCCTAGTCTAAGTAGTTGAAGGTCTTAGTCATGAGTATAGGGGCAAGACTATGGTATTAGGCATGATGCGTGAATATCTTTTGTGAGAGTGATTGGCTTTTCATAGTCCCAAGGTTATATATATTAAAACATCATTGAGTGTCAGATGTAAGACTTCTTTCTATGAGGGCACTTGCATTGCATTGTTAGCATTAGACTGATTCAGTGATTGTAGATTGTTGATAGTATCTCACTTATCATGGTTGTGTTATCACATGCACTAGTCTGTATTGGTTTGCTAGATGACTATCTGAATTTATTTTGAAAGGGTGGTGTGGGTATCTGAGTTTAAGGTTGATGTGATGTATGCCATTGGGTCGAGATCTGTATGTTACTATATTACTTATATAGATTGAGTCTATCGCTTAAGGAAAAACAACTGAGGGTGTTGATGTGCTGTCAAAATACATCACTTTTGATGCTTAAAACTTGAAAGTTTGTGTGTTCTCAATATGATGTTAGTTGGTTTTATGTGTTATATTTACAGGATTCCAGGGTTGGCCTTGATTTTTGGAAGAAAGTACAGAAGTTGCAGATTTTGATACAGTATGAGACCCTTTACAGGTCATAGTTCACTCTACGGGTCGTGAAGTAGGTTTCATGAACAAGTCCAGTGAGGAATTAATTTTCTTAAGTTGATTCTATGAATAAGTAGATAGGACATGGATTGATTTACGAGTCGTAGAACATGGTTTGTGCCTTGAGAATCAGAGATAGGGACTTTCTAAAGATCCATCAGATGAAACCCCCTTATAGGTCGTAAACCACTTTATGGGTTGTAGAGGGGTATTGCAGACTTGAAGTCTAGATTTCTAGCAACATTGTACAAGACCCCGATCATGGCCTGTGGAATGCAATACGACCCATAAACCCTTTCGTGAGGTGTGCTAACCTAGCTATCCTATTATGTTTAGGACTTGTATTTTAAATACTATAAATAGATTTTTTCATTATCTTTCAGAAAGTTTTGCGAAGTACTCAGAAAACTCAATAATTAGAGAGGAAAAATAGTGAGTTAACATTGGAGAGTTTTTGAGAACACTTATACTTTGATTTCATCTTTAATCTTATGACTCTCTTTGAAGTTGGATTTGCTTGTTCTTAATTAAATTATGTAAGTGCTCTATTATGTTATTCCAATTCATAAGTCTTGCATCTACACAAATTATGAGTAACTAAATCTACAACTAGGGTTATAGGAATCATGAGGAAATAACAAGGTAAAATTAGATACTTCATAATTCTTGAAAAGTGTCAATGCATATATTAATTAACTCTCTTCATTTTGCATATGTTCTAGTGGTGGCCAACATTAGAATCTGCCTTGTATTACTGACTGGACCAAGGTAGTAATGAATTGGAAAGAGATTACTTAACAAGATTTAATTGATGTGTTCTCGTCCAATCAACCAAACTGGGCCAAGGGGAGGTTATACTAGGACTAATAGGTAAGGGTTAGTAATGCACACTACGGAGATGGGCCGAGTCACTTAGTGTAATTCGCCTCTCGCCTGGACCTAAGGGTTTTGTGAACTTAACTTACCGTCCTGCATGCTACACACTAAAAAAGATTAGGTTATTCAGTGATACTAAGTTAGGGAATCATGGGAAAGACACTACCCCAGTTTCTCTCCATTTTGATTTAACTCTTATATTAGTTAGGTTTACTTTCCTATTGATTATTGCAACCCCCTCCCCCCGGGGAAGTGAGTTGGTTAACTATTCAAATTCTGTTGATTGAATTCTCTTGAGTCTATGTACTCCAATGGGTTCGACCCTAACCTTAGTTAGGTTCTATTTATTGAGAACAACAACTTTTTTCTCAAAAAGGAGGTATTACTTGGGCGACATAAGAACTCATCAAAAGTCATTTTTTCAATTTTGATAATTATTTGGCTTTCCCAAAAGGACAGTATTGACATTTTATCGTTAAATAGCTTTCCAAATCCATCTTATAACTAAATCATCACTATACTTATTGTGACTCCCAAGATCCCTAATTTTTCTTCTCTTAAAGATCAAAAACTTCAATAAACAAATTTCTCCAAATTCACAATATCTAAGGGCTTAAAATTCAAGATTCTCTTCAAGAACCTAGGGTTTTGAATCAAAATTCTTCTTCAAACTTCAATTGAAAGTATAGATGAATTGAGATGAAATTGAATTGATGAAAAGGTGCATTGAGACTTGATGAGATGATCTGAAATGTTGATGGATATGAGAACATATTTCGGGAGAAGTATTAGCACCAATTAGGGTAAGAGTTGAAAGAACTCAAACCCCATAAACTATATAGTTAGCATAGAATAGTTCGGTAATTAACTAAAGCGACTCTTTTCCCAAAAGAGGAATTAATTTATGGGTCTAATGAGATATATCATACCTTACTCTGGCAAGGTATTTGATGAATACAACAACAGCAACACAAAGCATGTATCTTCACTCGCTCATATGGTGATGATTTTTGGTTTAAAAAACTCCCTAATAATGGTAATTAAATTTGGCTTAATGGAATCGCCTATGATTGAGTTGATTTGAAAAGTATTTCTTTATATTGATTTTTAAAATTGCACAATATATTGAGTTGAGTTGTGCTTTGGTCTTGTCATTGAGTTTTCTCTTGAGTTTTATATTTTCAGCCATATTACATACTGTATATTCCATGTACTAATGCCACTTGGAGTTGCATCATTTTATGATCCTTAGTAGACGTTCGTTGAAGATTTATTAAGTTCCAGATAGTTGTGAGACCTCTTTGCTTCTGGTGGAATCTATTAGTTGAGTTGTCTCCTCTTAGTATCTGTTAAAGTAGCCTTGGACCTATATTGGCACCTTCTTATGAGTTGATAAAGACTTAATAGACTAAGTCACATAGAGTTACAATAGAGTATATATTCCTTTCATTGTCAATTGTACATTGTTGTTATTTGTATAAATTAAAATATTGAGTTATTTTTATGATAAGTATATTTGAAACTATTTTATATGATGATTTGCATTCCCACTTGAGTACTTTCTTTTGTGTCATTGAGTTTTTCACTGTTGATTGAATGAGTGAGCGAGCCAAGTAGTTCACTTGGGGACCAACAATGACTTTTGAGTGCTGGCCACACCAAGGGTATCCTTCTAGGGCGTGACAATATTCCATACATTGGGATCCATCATTGTATAAAGACTTGAATAAAGTATATTAGTAGAATGGCATGAAGAAGGACATAGCTAGGTTTATGGTGGAGTGTCCCAATTGCCAACAAGTGAAGGTTAAAAGTCAAAGCTCGAGTGGCCTAGCTTAAAATATTGAAATCCTTACTTAAAAGTGGGAAGATGTGAATGTGGACTTTGTGACAAGTTTATCTTGTACCCAAAAAGCAACATGACTCTATTTGGGTGATCGTGGACAAAATGACAGTTAAGATTTCCTTTAGTGACGAGAATTATGCCAAATTGTACGTCAGAGAGTTGGTAAAATTGCATGGTGTGCCATTATCCATCATATCAGACCGAGAAATCTAATTAGCTTCTCATGTTTAAAGGTTGTTTAAAAAATGATTTGGTACCCAAGTGAAGTTAAGCACTATTTTCATCATCAGATAGATGGGCAAGCTGAAAGAATGATTCAGACCCTAGAGGTATGTTGAGGGCTTGTTTGTTGGAATTCAAAGATAATTGAGATTTTCACCTACTACTCATTAAATTTTCGTACAATAATAGTTATCACTCAAGTATCAAAATGACACCATTTGAGGCCTTAAATGGAAGAAGGTGTAGATCTATGGAGGGTTGGTTAGAAGTAGGTGAAATGACATTGATTGGTATAAATTTGATACTTGATGTTATGGAAAAGGTGAAACTCGTAAGGGAAAGGTAGAAGACGGTTCAGAGTCATGAAAAGTCATATTTTGATGTTAGAAAGAGGATCTTGAGTTTGACATAGGAGATTGGGTCTATTTGAAGGTTTCACCCATAAAAGATGTGATGTGATTTGGTAAAAAGAGAAAATTGAGTCCTAGGTATGTGGGACCTTATGAGATATTGAAGTGGATTGGCAGGGTTACTTATGAGTTGGACTTGCCATTGGAGATTGCCATAGTTCATCTGTTGTTTCACATGTCCCTGTTAAGGAAGTTCGTAGATGATTCTAGTTCTGTTCTACCATTAGAAGATATGGACGTGAAGAAATTTGGCTTATGAAGTGGTTCTAGTAAAAATTTTGGATCGACAAGTAAAGAGGGTTAAGACGTAAAGAAGTAATATCCGTCAAGGTCTTTTGGGGGAATCAAGGAAGCAGAGGCAAACATGATAAGCCTAAGGTGTTAAATAATTCATTCTCAAATAGTCTAAATTCCTTCATTTTAGCCTTTTCATGACATAATACATGCATGTATACTCATAGAACTGGTTTTGAATGATATTCATTGCAAAGGTTTGAAACTTTTATGAAAATGATGTTTAAGTTGCTCTTTTACTTCATAGTGGGCCGTTGATACCTATTCTACTCCATGCAAGCTAATTTCAATCTTATCCAAGGATGAATATTCCCAAAGGTGAGATATTGTAAGGTGCCATAGGTTGAAAATTTAAAAAATGAGGTTTAAAGAAGGTCCCCAAGAAAAATCACAACTTTTTGGCAACAAGTACCTAAAAGAGGCCCTAAATAGGCCATATATGGGTTGTATAGACACATATGGTCTAGCCCATAGGAACCTCCATAGCCCAACCTCTAAGGCAGGAAACTACAGAGGGCCAAGCGACCGATCTTGGATCAAATAGGTTGTGGCCCCTCTCATCCTCCTTGACTTAACCAAAAATTCAAGGCCTCTAATAGAGCCTCCTCCCATGGACCCTCCTACATGCCGTGGCTCCCCAGACGAGCCATAGTGGGCCTCTTTTAAGGGGTCTACCCAAGTAAGTTTTTAATTTTAATGAGTGGTCTTTAGGTCTTTTTCCTAAGTCCTAATTTCATTTTTGGATGATTTTGTTTGACCAATTTACACTTTACATACTACCTTAGCCTATCTAAAGTCATTCATTCTCACTTAAATCACCAAATTCACCCTTCAAAAATTCTCCCAAAGGCTCCCTTCTATTTCAAGCAAGGAACTCATTGCAGACAAAACAAATTCAAGTTAAGTTCATCCAATTTTCTCTTAATTCATCATCAAGGTATGTGAGTTTTCATCCATGGGTACCCTTCGCCCATGGAGCCTAACTTATTTTCCTATTATCATTAATTTCAATGCATGTACAATAAGGATTTTCACGATTTTAGTTTCAAATTCTTATATTATGATGTAGATTGTGTTATATATGTATGAAACAAATTTATAAATTGTATTACTACAGGATCTACATGATTTTTCTTACGCATGCTATTAAAGTCTATAGAAATTATGAGTGGGTTCCTTCAATTTTTATTCAAATGACCTTAAATTTATTGATTATGCATGAATTTGTATTACTTTCATGGTTTTAAGCTTATTGATTATGAACTAATACTTATTCCAACTTTCAACTCAAGCTATGATTATGCAAGTATGAATAGGGACTTTAGGATCCTTGAAGGACACTAAAGATCCCTAGGGGAGACTTAGGATCCTTAAAGGTGACATAGGACCCTAATAAAATTATGGATGGCGTAATAATGATGGCGGTGCACCTTCCACTTTATACTAATTATGAAATGAACTACTCTTACGTATGAAATCATGAACTATGAGATCATGAACAAGATTATAATAATATGACAAGTATGATTTTATGTCTATGATATATATTTTGTGGGATTTAACATAACAATGAATGAGGATTTAAGGTGAGGACTTGACTAAAGGATGTTAGTAGCAACCTCCTAGTTTCATAACTATGTGTCACCATAGGATTATGATTATTAATATGATTTTATAGAAATCCACATAGCTCTTAACACAGGCATAGTGGAGTAGAGCCTTAGCAAGTAGATTCCCCCATTTTTGATGTAGGTACAATACCATAATTGCATGTTGTAGCTCACATGGTCTTATTGTTATTTATAACGACTTCCAACCTATGTATGACTTAGTATGTTTTATGCATGGCTTTATTATGACATATTGGTATATTGATATCTCTTTTACTCATCTTGCTCTATTAATTTCCTTGCTCATGTACTTAGTTATTTGTATTATATGGTTACTATTGTATCGCATGCCTACATACTTAGTATATTCAAACATACTAATGCATACTTTGTGCCTACATTATTTCATAATGTAGGTCAAGTTACTATCGTTTTCCTCATCCTTGTGGCTAGATCTAGCTAGCTGCATGCTTAGACTTATTGGTGAGTCATCATGCTCCATGGATGATGATGTTGTATCAAAATACAATACATTTGATGCCTAAAAAATGAGATTTTATGTGTTCTCAATGCGACTTTGTATAATTTTTATGTGTTTTTGTGTTTATTTTTGCAGAAAATATAGGTTGGCTTGACTTTGGAAAAAGTTATAAATTTTTGTTGATTTTGAAGATCTACGAACTCCACTACGAGTCGTGAAACTAGCTACAAGTCATTTTGAGGCTATTCATAGTAGTAAACAGTGTTCAAAAATAAAATCTGAGAATTTAAAGTTAAGCCATATGAGCTTAAGGCACAAGTCATCGTCCCTTCTACGACTTGTAAAGGATAGACTCATTGCAATTAACAGTGTTGATCAAAAGTAGAACAAGAAATGCAAGAGTGGATACTAGAAGGCACTATGAGTTGTAGACTAGACTATGACTCGTAGTGGTGGATCATAGCAGTGAAGTCCAAAATGTCAAGTTTTGAACACCCGATTAGGATTTGTAGGTCACCCTACGAGTCGTAACTATGAACCGTAGCAGACGCCGACCAGATTTGCTAATTATTTTAAGGACCCTTTTCTAAATACTATATGTAATATATCTTAGGGTTTTAAGAGCATATTTTCATTATCCTTTCATTGTTATTCAACATTGTCAAGAGGTTTTGAGTGAGAATTTCTAGGGTTTTACTTTGAGACTCAAATTTGGAGATTTAGATTCACTTATGGATTAATTTTATCATTCAATCTTGTGATTCTAATTTCAAAAAGAGTTTCATTGTTCTTTGATTTTATTGGGTAAGAAATCTTCTATGTCTTCTTATTTCATTGTTGATTTGTGTGCCCAAGCCATGAGTGGCTAAACCCATAACTTGGGGTTGTGGGAACCATGAGTAGCTAGCTTAGAAACCCAGATTATTTGCACTTCTTGAGTTAGGTATTTGCATGTGTTATCCATTTTCCTTCATTTTTCTTGTTGTTTAATGGTGGCCAACATTAAACTCTACCTAGTGTCATGATACAGATCAAGGTAGTGATGAATAGGAAAAGGAAATGGGTGACAGAACTAGATTGTTGTGTTCTCATTAATCAACAAAACTCGACCAAGGAGAGGTTGATTAGGACAATGGTTAATGGTTAATTTGTTACACTATGGTAGCCGACCAAGCGTCATAGTAAGATTTGACCTTTACCTTTGCCCAAAGGTTAGAAGAACTTAAGTAACCATCCTGCATGCAATGTCCTAATTTAGGTTGTCTTATCCAGGTTGTTTGAGTTAGTGAATCATGGGGAACACAATTTCCCAAGTTGCTCCCCAATTTGATTGTCTCTACATTTTATTAGTATAGTTTTATTTAATACCAATCTTTGTAAACCCCCCTCCCCTTTTTTGAGAATTGAGTTATATAATATTTGAATTGATTGTTGGTGAATCAAAGTAGCAAATGCCCATATTCCCTTGGAATTTGACCCTAACCTATGGTTAGGTTTTATATTTAACAACGATCACTTTATCCTCAAAGTGAGAGGTACTATTTGAGCATGATCAAAATTAATGGCGCCGTTGCCAAGGAATACAACAGTGTTTTGACTTGATTTACCTAGTATTTAATTCAAGTGTTAATTTCTTAATTCTCTTGTATTTTACTTTTTTTTTTGTTTTTGTTTCTTAGTTTCTTTTTCAAGGTATACTAGGTGTATACCCAATACAAGGAGCCAAGGCGGACCCTTCGCTCCATTTAGTCTTGAGATCCAATATGTTACAAGGAGAATGGCCTAATTAAATATGGATATTTCTATTGATGAAGCCATGGATCGAAATGATGATGATGTTGGTAGAGAAGAAAATCCAGCATGAAAGGAAAATAGGCCACACCATATGGCTTTTAACGATAACGCATATGGTTGGAATCAATATCAGTTGAATCCTATGACCATGGATGTCACAGATGGTATAGTGTTGCCACCATTACTGGCTGACACTAAGTTTATGGTATCAAGTGGATTACTCCAAATGCTTCAGAACCATGATTTATTTGCAGGGTTACCTACCGAGGATCCTCATAGTCATCTTCATAATATTGCTTTTATATGTAAGAGTGCAATGGGTACACAAAATCTTTCTATGAATGCTGTTAGGTTACATGTGTTCCCTCTACCTCTTAGTGGTAATGCAGCAATATGGTTATCAGAACTCTCATAGAGCTCAATCACCAGTTGGGCAGAATTACAAAGAGCCCTCTTAGAGAGATACTTTCCAAGGTCCAAAAAGCTCAAACTTAAGGATCAAATCAACAACTTTGAGAAATTACTGGGTGATTCCATTAGCACAATATGGGAGAGGTTCACCAAATGTTTGAGAATGGTTTCGGACCATAAGATCGTGGATGATGCCTTAGTGGAGGATTTCTGTCGGGCTCTTGATGAGAATGGTCAAGCGTGTGCTGATACCATCATGAAAGGCATGTTCTTAGATCAATCATTCATAAGGATAGTGGAAAGGATGGAGCAAGTAGTTAAGACCAATAGAACATGGGGCCAAAGGGAGAGAGCTACTAAAATGAGCTCATGTATGGTGAATATTAATTCGGAGTAAGCAAAAATCAATAATGAGATCATACAATAACTTGCTCAACTCCGAATGAGTGTGGACTATGTGGTAAAACAAACTTAAGAAAGTGTTCCATGGTAGTCCATCAACCTCCACGAGAACCCATGTATGGTGAGTCGTATTATGATGAAGATGCTTGCATTGTTAGAGATCAAGCGAGGGTTTTTGGAACAATGCCCAAGGGTCCAATTGGACTATTGGCATCAAGGTTCCAAAAATCAACGTCAAACTATAACCAAGAGGGTATATATAGAGATAATCCTGGTGGTTATTTTGTGAGAGGTAGGGTGCCAGAAGCTGAGTGGGGCTGAAGAGATGGGTATAGAAATAGTCCTTATATGCCTTCTCATAATTATGATGCCGGTTCTAGCAATTCAAGGATCGAGGAATTGTTTGACAAATTGCTGAAGAAAGAAAAGAACATGCCTCCTCATAATCGTGAAGCCGGTTCTAGTAATTCAAGGATAGAAGAGATGTTTGACAACTTGTTTAAGAAAGCGGAGAACCAAGATGAGACTGTAAAAGGAATTAAATCGGATATTTCAAGTATCAACCAAAAGATAGAGTCTCATTCAGTGGCCATCAAGTAGTTAGAACAACAATTTGGTCAAGTGTCCTCCCAATTGAATCAACGTCAAAAGGGTTCTTTGCCAAGCAATATGGTCCAAAACCCGAAGAATAAGGGCCATTACATAGCGGTTATGATGAGGAGTGGAAAGAGTACCATTGACCCTCCAATGCCAGTGGTTGCTGATGAGGATCGTGAAAAGAGTGTTGATAAAAAAGTTGAGGTTGAGGAAGAAGGTTTGGTCAACAATGGGGTGAGAGGTGAAGTGGTAAAGGAGCAAGAAAAGAACAAGACTATCCCAAGACCTCCTCCTCCTTTTCCCTAAAAGCTCAATCAAAAAGAGGAGGATGGTATGTTTAAACACTTCCTCTCCATGTTGAAACAATTGTCCATCAACATTCCCCTTATTGAAGCATTAGAGAAGATGCCTGGATAAGCTAAATGTTTGAAGGATTTGGTGACGAAAAAACGTATGGTAAGCCAAGAGCTTTTGCAATAGCTCCAATATTATAGTGGCATTACCACCAAATCTTTAGTCCAAATAAGGGAGGATCCCGGTGCATTTACCGTCCCTTGTACCATCAACAATATTGAGTTTGCAAGAGCGTTGTGTGATTTGGGGGCAAGTATAAATTTGATGCCTCTTGCTGTGTTTAAAAATCTTGGTTTGGGTTCATCTAATCTGACAAGAATGAGGCTATTAATGGTGGATAGGACAATCAAAAAGCCAGAGGGAATACTTTACGATGTGCTATTCAAAATGGATAAGTTCATATTCCCAGCGAATTTTGTGATTCTTGATTGTGAGGTTGACTTCAAAGTCCCTATTATTCTAGGAAGACCATTTTTTGTCACAAGTAGAGCCCTAGTGGATATGGATTCGGGTCAACTCACGTTTAGGTAAATGATACAGAAGTGGTTTTTGACATTTGCCAGTCTATAAAGTACCCCGATGAACTCAAAATTGAAGTATTAGATGTTGAGGAGTTTTGATCACTCAAGATGACTAAGTTATGTCACGATATTAAATCAGGTGCTGCTTGGAAGGTAGCCCAAGAGGTTTTAATGCTTTTGTTTATTCTTTATTTTATTGGTAATTTATGGATTTTTAGGTAGCATTTTGAGTGGGTTGATTTTTGTTTTTAGACATTAAATTAGTTGTATGTTGGTATAATGATGTACGTTGAGAAAATTGTGCAGGTTTCAAACAAAGTGAAAAGGTACAGAAAATGGCAGTTGAAACAACCTCTATGACCAGGCCTACAAGTCGTAGTGTACCCTATGACTCATAGTCATGCCTTGTAGAGGGTAACAGTGATTACTTGAAGATAGTACTCATACTACAAGCTAACTTTACAACTCGTAGTCTAAGCCATAAGTCGTAAATAAAGTTTGTAGTGCCCAGGTATGATTTCAAAATTTTTCTAAATGTTGAGTGGCCTATGAGACCAAGCTGTACAGCCCATAGTTCGTCCTATGACCCATAGTCAAGGTCTCATAGACCTGACTCAGGGGAATTTTAAACGTAACCCGGTAAGGGTTAAATAGGGGTCAAAATGATTTTGACCCCATTTTAACCCTAAATCACTCAAAATTAACCCCTAATCTTGTCCCCCAATTTTCTTTGATCATAATTCCGTCCACCTAACCACATTTTCGGTGAGATTAACTAGCCTCTAGGGCTTTTCTCTCCATTCTTCTCATTTTATGCATCTTTTATCATCATCGCCTATGGTATGTCTCTTGGTTTGTTTTAACTCCTATAATTAATTTTGCTTTGAAATGTTTGGGTGAGTTTGTAGTTGAAATTGTTACGAAGAATACTACTTATAGGTGTGAAGGTATTGAAAGGAACTAGGGTTCTAATCCAAATGAATTGTGTTAAACTTGAATTGTAGGATTTTCTCTTGTTATTTCGTTGGATGATCATGCTATGTTAATTATTGTTGATCGATTGAATAGTATTGGTTTTCAATTATGTATTAATTTGCAAAATCTTAGTAGCACGATGATGTATTGGTTAGGGTAATGTTAATGAAACTTTTGGGTTGATGAACTCTTGGTGTACTTGTGAATCAATTCCTTAAATTTTTATGTATGAGCATGAATGATGGTTTTGTATGATTTGGGGAATAATCATGTGAGTTTATTCTTGAGTGAATGGATTGAGGGAATTGTATTTGAAAGTGTGTTGTTCGTTATATCTGTGATTGATAGGGTAACATTAGTATTGAAATCGTGTTTAGGATCCTGTCTAACTTGTGCTCATGATTTGGATGACATGTGTTTGATTCAATGCTATTTTATTCATGTTTTGATTGTTGTTGAGGTCCGTATTGGAAGTTAAGGTACTTCAGGTACTTGTTACTCCCTGCTACAGGAGTCTCCTATGACTCCTAGAAGGGTCTACGAGTCGTAGCTACCTCTCATCGGGAATAATAATGAATTAAGAACCCTGAATACTTAACATAAGAGACCCCCAATAGGTTGTAGACCCCTCTACGAACTGTAGGGGGCTCTTGTGGATCTAAGCCTATCTTAATTTTGTAAACTAAAATCTTGTACGAGACCTGTCTATGACCCGTAGTCAATGCTATGAGTTATAACTGCGTCTTGCATCTAGTTTCAGTTTCTAAAATTATTATGCACCTGTGGACTATGAGGCCACAGTACGGCTTGTAGTATCCACTACGAGTTGTACCTGACTCTCTTACCTGCCATCAACAACTAATACATGTTGATTTTCTTGTGCTTTTCTTTTGTTTTTATTTGATTTTGCTGAGTGTTTTGGGGCAGATTATGATTTGTTTGAGACGCCCAAAAAATGTGATTCGGAATCCCCATGATTGTAATTTCCATATATCTTAAAATTCATGCGTGATATCAAAATTTTGACTTTATATTCTCGATCAAGGTGCAAAAATTAAATGGAAAATGGGTATAAACCGGATTTTAGAGGACACATAGAGAAAAATAATTTTAACTAATTTTTGATTTCTTGAGAGCATCCACGTCCTGGCCGTGATGCGCCAGTGTCGTAGAGCAGTGTAATTTTTCCTCTGCATTTCATTTACATTGCATATTGGACGCGGATCAGTATAATATTTTCCTTACTTTTTCTATTTTAGCCAAGGGCATTGGGGTCATAGCCCCATGTCCACTAAAATGTGAAATCACCCATACTTAGCCATTTTTCAACTCCATAACTCACAAAACCCTCTCTCAAACCCCTCTAAGACTCTATCAATTCTCTCATTCCAATCTAAGGATCTCAATCTCAACTTTGGAACTCAAGGATTCATTTCAAGCTCTAAGTCTACTTCAAGCTCACATCTAAGAATTCAAGGTTTAAGGTATGTGGGTTTCATCCATTGGGTCCTTTCACCTATAGAGTGCAACCTTCCCTTTTTCATGAAAATTGCATGTTTTCAAGTTGTATTGCCTATGGATATCTTTTATTATGAATTATGAGCATAAATTATGTTGGGATTTTATGAAATATTGGTTGATTATGCATGACTATCTATTTCAAGCTTATATCATGGATTGATTTTGTCCATTGAGACTATGCATATTTTGGGCTATGAAACTATGGACTATTATGATCTTTTGTGATAGATTTCAACGAACCCTACATGAGGGTTTTACTATATATTGGTGGGTTGATTTGCACTTGGTTTACTCATCTTATTGCACTCTTGAATTGCATGATTTTGAACAAGTCTCATGAACCTACCATGTGTTTGATAAAATAACATGACAGCAATTCTTAAGTTATTGATGATCCGTTATATGCTTTACAAGTCAAGTGACTTCATGATGATTAAGGGCTTTCAAGTATATATTGAATTCATAAAAAGTATCTATGATGATGCAAGTATCAAGCTAAGCCCTATTTCAAGATGTTTACCTCTTGTGAGCCATTCATGTTAAAGCAAGAGATCAATATGATTGTTATCTATTGAATTCATGAAAAGTATCTATGATGTTGCTTGTATCAAGTTAAGCCATATTTCAAGATTTTTACATCTTGTGAGCCATTCAAGTTAAAGCAAGGGATCATGTATGTTTATTTTCTACTCTTATGTGCAAATTAGGCTCACTATTAGAGGTCAAGCATGTTTATGAGCTACTCAAGTCATGTTATCATGCCTCTTACAAGTCATTCGTGTTATGATTAAAGTATGATTATTTCAAGTATTCTGTGGGATTTGACTTAGCACCGATTGAGACTTAAGATGGGGCTCACCTCAAGAGGTCCTTATATAAAGTCATAGTCTCTAAACTATGTGTCACAATAGGATTATACATGATCTCTCTTATGGAATTCTAGTGGATCCATCTAGTTATACCACACCTTGTCGAGGGGGTGACATACCTTGATTACCTTGACGAGTGGGTGACATGCCTCGGATTATTCATTATATGACTACCATGGCAAGTAGACCACACCTTGTTGAGGAGGTAGCATGCCTCAATTACCTTATTGAGGGGGTGGCGTGCCTCGATCACCTTACCAAGGGGGACACATGCCTTGGATTCCATGTAGTAGCTCGCTTGGTCTATGTCAGTTAAGGTCTTTTCCCACACATGTATTATGTGCTATGCAAGTTGAATGTTTTACAAGTATGTTTTATTACAAGCATTGACCATGCATGCTATGTTGAAATTATATATCTATCCCTTGCTTATGCTTATGCATTTTGAACATATTGGCTTATGTATATGTTGTATTGGATTCGACATACTTAGTACCATCAAATGTACTAACGCATACTCTATGCCTACATGATATTACCATGTAGAGGTCAGAGCTTCTTACAATCATCCTCCACGTGGCTAGTTTGGTACTCTAGAGATAAGCATTGGTGAATCCTCAAGTCTGAGGACACAATCTACATTTCTCTTGCTATTTTGAGACTCTTTTATGTTGAACACTTGCTATTATGAGGGTGAGCCCGAAAAGTGTCTTGCCCCTGCTCTATTCCATGTTAGAGGTATTATTTGATATTATGATGTACTTATGCTATGAGCTTAAGTCCTTATGCTTTTACGAATATTAAGATTTTCCTTAGTCCCGCTTCCCTTTTTATTATATCTCTTGTTTTTTTTATTTTTTTGGCTTCCACGACCAAGGATGTGAGATTGATATGCTAAGAGGCTTGTTTGGGCCCCTTTTTGGGTTCCCATTCACCGTGTCACGTCTAGGCCCTAGGATTGGGTCATTACAAACTTGGTATTAGAGCTCTAGGTTGTTAAAAGTCCTCGAAAATCCAACACACAGCGTCAATTAGAGTCTTATTCATAGTTGTGAAGCATGCCACAACTATGAATGGGAGGCTATGACGTGTTTCAGGAAGTCTTTTAGTTCTTTATGGTCTATATCATGCTTTAGGTGAAGCTATAAGGCTTTCCCCTAACAAATGCTCTTTTTTCCTTCTAGATCATACCGATTCCAAGGGAAAGACTAAGGAGAGCCCGTACGCCCGAGGAGCAACCAGCCCCTCCAGCTCCTCAAGTTCCTCAAGATAGAGGTGTAGCCCAAGAAGAGTTCCAAGATGCTATCACAATGTTGGCCCTTGCTATGACCAACCAAATGAACTAAGGGGTCCAACCCCCTCATGCTCTCATACTAGTCTAAAGGGTGAGGTATTTCACAAGAATGAACACACCGGAGTTCCATGGATCCAAGCCGAAAGAGGATCCCTAAGAGTTCATAAATGAGGTGTATAAAGTGCTATCTATCAAGGGGGTCAATTCAGAAGACAAAGCGGAGTTCAGCCTACCAACTCAAAGATGTGGCCTAAATTTGGTTCATCTAATGGAAATTGGAGAGGAGGAATGATGATGCTATTCCTTGGGAGGAGTTCAAATTCGCATTCCTCAATCGGTTCTTTCCTATTGAGCTAAGAGAGGCTAAGATTATAGAGTTTATGAATCTTAAGCAAGGTTCCATAAGTGTGAGGGAGTATTCCCACAAGTTTAACAAGCTTTCCAAGTATGCTCCACATTTAGTGGTCGACCCTAGAGCTAGAATAAACAAATTTATGTCGAGAGTGTCTAACTTGGTTAATGAGGAGTGTTATACCACTATGTTAGTTTGTGATATTGATTTATCATGTCTCATGACATATGCTAAGCAACTAGAGGGGAAAAGCTTAGAAAAAGAAGAAGTGGTGCGTCCAAGAGGGCTCGTTTTGAATGTGGTCTCCAAGGTTCCAAGGGTGGCCAATTTCATCAAGGCCACAAGTTCCAAGGCCAAGGGTCTTTGAATGCTCCTAATAAGAGATTTTCTAATAATTATCCAAGATTCCAAGGAAGTGGTGGTGGAGTGTCTAATATTGAGTGCCAAAGATGTGGTAGAAACCATAGTAACCTTTTTTTGAGAAACTCTAATGCTTGTTATGGTTGTGGTGAAGTGGGTCATAAGGTTGTTGATTTTCCTCATGCTCAAAACAAAGGTAGAGATGGTCATCCACAAGGCCAACATGCTAATGTGGGTCCAAGAGCAAAAAGTGGCCAAAAGGGGGAACTCTAAGACAAAATAGATTCTATGCTCTTCAAGGAAGACAAGGGGTAGATGAGGTGGCCGACGTCATCACTGGTATGTTAAAAGTTTTGGATTTTGTTATATATGCATTGATAGATCTAGGTGACACTCTTTCTTTCATTACTACTTTTATTACAAAAAACTTCATGTAAGTCCCAAATTATTGTGTGAAGCAAATGAAGTGTCACCCCCATTGGTAAGTCCATTGTTGCTAAAAGCATCTATAGAAATTATCCCATGTCCATATTTCATAAAGTCCTGCCTTGTGATTTTGTTGAATTAGATATGGTGGATTTTTATACCATTCTTGGGATGGATTGGTTGTATGCATATTATGCTTTTATTGATTGTAGAACCTGTAGGGTTAAATTCCAATTTCCTAATGAGCCTGTCCTTGAGTGGGAAAGTCGTGATGTGGTGGTCAAGGATAGATTCATTTCTTGTCTTAAAGTCCAAATTGTTTTCTAAGGGTTGCCTTTATCATCTTGTGAGTGTTAGGGATGTTGAGTCCAAAGTCTGTCCTGGTGAGTCAGTTCCTGTGGTTAATGAGTTTTTTGATGTCCCATGAGCCTCCCGGTGTTCCTCCCTAAAGGTAAATAGTCTTTGGTATTGACCTCCTTCCCGATACTCAACCCATTTCCATCCTTCCTTACCGTATGGCCCCAACGAAATTGAAGGAGTTGAAGGATCAATTGAGGGATTTGTTGGAGAAGGGTTTTATAAGGTCTTGTAAATTACCTTGGGGTGCACCAGTGTAAATTGTGAAAAAGAAGGATGGTTCCCTTAGAATGTGCATTGATTACCTGCAACTTAATAGGGTTACCAAAGAACAAGTACTCTCTACCAAGGATTGATGACCTTTTTGATCAATTATAAGGGGCTACTCACTTGTCTAAGATTGATCTTCGGTTCAGATACCACCAAGTGAAGGTGAGGGAGTGTGATATTCCCAAGATGGCTTTCCAGACTAGGTATGGGCACTTTGAGTTTGTGGTTATGTCCTTTTGGTTGACTAATCCACCGACTATATTTATGGATCTCATGAATAGGGTCTTTAAACCCTACCTTGACATGTTTGTGGTGGTCTTTATTGATGCTATATTAATCTATTCCCAGAGTGAGAAAGAGTATGTGAATCACTTGAGGGTGGCATTGCAAATCTTGAGAGAGGAGAGGTTGTTTGCTAAATACAAAATATATGAATAAAGGTTGAAAAGGATGCTTTTCTAGGGCATATGGTGTCAGGTGATAACATTAAGGTGGATCCTAAGAAAGATAAAGGTGATTAGAAATTAGCCTAGACCCTTGACTCTATCGAATATTAGGAGTTTCTTTGGTTTGGCAAGTTACTACCAGAGGTTTGTGAACGATTTTTCTTCTATTGCTTCTCCTACGACAAAGTTGACGCAAAAGAAGGCAAAATTCATGTGGACCAATGAATGTGAAAAGAGTTTTGAAATATTAAAAGGTAAGCTTGTCTCCTCTCCTATCTTGGCCCTACCAAAAGGGTTGAAAGTGTTTGTGGTATATATTGATGCATCAAGTATTGGTTTGGGGTGTGTTTTGATGCAAAATGGCAAGGTTATAGCGTATGCCTTTAGACAACTTAAGGTACATGAGGAGAATTATCCCACTTATGATCTTGAATTGGTGGCCGTGGTGTTTGCTTTAAAGATTTGGTATCATTACTTGTATGGGGTTCATATTGATGTCTTTACCGACCACAAGAGTCTCTAATATGTGTCCACCAAAAAAGATCTTAACTCGAGATAAAGAAGGTGGTTAGAGCTCCTTAAGTTTTATGATATGAGTGTGCATTATCAACCTGGCAGAGCTAATGTTGTGGCTAATGTTCTAAGTAGAGTGTCCATGGGTAGTCTAACTCACATTGATGATGGTGATAAAGAGGTGGCTAAAGAAGTTCACTGATTAGCTAGATTAGGTGTTAGGTTGGATGAAGTTAAAAATTATGGTGTAGTGATTGTTGATGGTTCTAAATCTTCTTTGATTGAGGAAGTAAAGTCAAAACAAGATCTTGACCCTGCTTTGATAGAGTTAAAGACCTTGATGGAGGATAAAAAAGTTGAGGTTTTCTACCAAAAGGGAGATGCTGCCCTTAGGTACCAAGGTAGGTTGTGTGTGCCTAATGTTGATGACTTAAGGGAGTTGATCTTGAAGGAGGCCCATAATTTATCTTATTCTATTCACCTCAGTTCTACAAAGATGTATAGAGACTTGAGGGAGGTGCATTGGTGGGGTGGTATGAAGAGAGATATTGCTAAGTTCATATCCGGATGTCACAATTGCCAACAAGTGAAAGCCGAACATCAAAGGTCTGGTGGCCTAGCACAAGACATAGAAATTCCTACTTGGAAGTGGGAAGAGATCAACATGAATTTTGCGGTTGGGTTGCCTAAGACTAGAAAACACTTTGACTCTATTTGGGTAGTTGTGGGTAGAATGACAAAATTGACTCACTTTCTACATGTCAAAACCACTTATGGTGCCAAAAATTATGCCAAGTTGTATATCCATGAGTTGGTCGAATTGCATGGGGTGCCTTTGTCTATAATTTCGGATCGTGGTGCTCAATTCACTTCTCACTTTTGGAGGTCCTTCCAAAGAGATCTTGATACAAAGGTTAAGCTTAGCATGGCTTTTCATCCTCAAATGGATGGTCAAGCCAAGAGGGCTATCCAAACTCTTGAGGATGTATGCTTAGAGATTGTGTTTTGGAGTTTAAGGGTAGTTGGGATGAACATCTTCCACTTATTCAGTTTGCTTACAATAATAGCTACCACTCAAGCATTGGTATAACTCCCTTTGAAGCTTTATATAGTAGGTGTTGTAGATCCCCGGTTAGGTGGTTTGAAGTGGGGAGATTGCTTTGCTAGATCTGAATTTGGTCATAGAAGCCTTGGAAAAGGTGAGGTTGATAAGGGAGAGACCGAAAACAACCCAAAGTAAACATAAGTCCTACTCCGATGTGAGGAGAAGAGATCTTGAGTTTAAGGTTGGTGATTAGGTTTACTTGAAAGTCTCATCCATAAGGGGTATGGTCCGGTTTGGCAAGAAAGGGAAATTAAACTCAAGGTTTGTGGGTCCTTATAAAGTTTTAAGTAGAGTGGGTAAGGTGGCATATGAGTTGGAGTTGCCTATGGAGAGGAATATGGTTCATGTGGTCTTCTATGTGTCCATGTTGAGAAAGTGTGTGGGTGACCCAAGTGCTATAGTGCCCTTATACCTATGGAGAGGAATATGGTTAATGTGGTCTTCTATGTGTCCATGTTGAGAAAGTGTGTGGGTGACCCAAGTGCTATAGTGCCCTTATATGTTGTGGGTTTGTAGAAGATAATTTGACCTATGAGGAGGTCCCGGTGGAGATTTTGGATAGACAAGTGAAGAGGTTGAGAAACAAAAGATGTAGCTTCCGTCAAGGTCCTTTGGAGGAATCAACAAGTTGAAAGTACCACATGGGAAGCCGAAGTGGACATGAGAAAGTGATACCCATATCTTTTCCACTCTACTCAAGCTGAAGGTACTAATTTAAGTCCCCTATGTAATTTCGAGTCTTAAGTTTTCGCCCTTATGTCATTTTCCATTCATTCATGTTCATGGTAACAATTTTATGGTGATTTTGACATTCATGTTGAGATTTGTGAAATTGATGTTTAAATGCATTTGTTGCATTCATGTCAGGCTAAAATCTTCATGATTACTTCTCTTATGCATGTTTCTTTGACATTCAGGAACAAATGTTCCCAAGGGGGAGACATTGAAATACCCAAAAAATGTGCTTCGGAATGCCCATAATCATAATTTTTATATATCTCAAACACCGTATGTGATATTGAAAATCCGACTTTGTATTCTCGATCAGGGGGCAAAATTGAGTGGGAAATGGTATAACTCGAATTTTAGAGGAGCCAAAAATAATTTTCACTTATTTTTGATTTCCTGAGACCGCGCCCTAGCCGGGACACACTAGGGGCATGAAGCAGTGTAATTTTCCTCTGCATTTGGTTCGCATCACGGACTGGACGCGGGCCAGTACAATATTTTCCTCATTTTTTCTGTTTTGGCCAAGGGCATTGGGGTTATAGCCCCATGCACACTAAAATATGTAATCACCCATACTTAGCCATTTTTCAATTCTATAACTCATAAAACCCTCTCTCAAACTTCTCTAAGACTTTATCAATTCTCTCATTCAAATCTAAAGATCTCAAGCTCAACTTTGGAACTCAAGGATTCATTTCAATCTCTAAGTCTACTTCAAGCTAACCTTTAAGAATTCAAGGTTTAAGTTATGTTGTTTCATCAATTGGGTCCTTTCACTCATGGAGCTCAACCTTCCCTTTTCATCAAAATTGCATGTTTTCAAGTTATATTACCTATGGGTATCTTTTATTATGAATTATGAGCATAAATTATGATTGGTTTTCTGAAATACTGATTGATTATACATGACTATCTATTTCAAGCTTATACCATGGATTTGATTTTGTCCATTGAGACTATGCATGTTTTGGGCTATGAAACTATGAACTATTATGCTCTTTTGTGATGGATTTCAAGGTACCCTACATGAGGCTTTCAGTGCATATTGGTGGGTTGATTTGCATTAGGTTTACTCATCTTTTTTCACTCTTGAATTGTATGATTTTGAACAAGTATCATGAACCACCATGTGTTTGATAAAATGACATGACAAAAATTCTTAAGTTATTGATGATCTATTATATGATTACAACTCAAGTGACTTCAGGATGATTAAGGGTTTTCAAGTATGTATTGAATTCATGAAAAGTATCTATGATGTTGCAAGTGTCAAGTTAAGCCCTATTTTAAGATTTTTACCTCTTGTGAGCCATTCATGTTAAATCAAGGGATCATGTATGATTGTTATCTACTTTCATGTTAAAGTTAGGCTCACTATTAGAGGTCAAGCATGTTTATGAGCAACTCAAGTCATGCTATCATGTCTCTTATTCATGTTATGATTAAAGTATGAGTATTTTAAGTGTTCTGTGGGATTTGACTTAGCACCAATTAAGACTTAAGATGGGTGCTGGACTCAAGGGGTCCTTATATAAAGTCTTGGTCTCTAAACTATGTGCCGCCATAGGATTATACATGATCTCTCTTATGGTGTTCTAGTGAATCCATCTGGTTATACCACACCTTGTCGAGGTGTTGACATGCCTCGATCTCCTTGACAAGATGGTGACTTACCTCAGATTATTCATTGTATGACAACCATGGCAAGTAGACCACAATTGTATATGTTGAGGGTTCGACGTTTGCCGCCACTACTATTGCTACTACTACTACTACTAATGAAGACACCTTGTCGAGGTGGTGACATGCCTCGATCACCTTCTCGAGGGTGTGACATGCCTCGATCACCTTACCAAGGGGGTGACATGGCTTGGATTCCAAGTAGTAGCTCACTTGGTCTTTTTCGGTTAAGGCCTCATCCTACATATGTATTGTGTGCTATGCAAGTTGAATGTTTTATAAGCATGTTTTATTACAATCATTAGCCATACATTCCATGTTGAAATTATTTATATATCCCTTGCTTATGCTTATGCATTTTGAA
Source organism: Solanum virginianum (assembly GCA_000787875.1). NCBI lineage: Eukaryota > Viridiplantae > Streptophyta > Magnoliopsida > Solanales > Solanaceae > Solanum > Solanum virginianum. The sequence continues at coordinate 17,365 of DF360103.1, read as the reverse complement.
CATATTAGGTTATGTCTATGTTGCATTGCATCCTGCATACTTAGTATATTCAAACATACTAATGCATACTCTATGCCTATATGATATTACCATGTAGGGACTGTGATCATCCTCCACGTGACTAGTTTGGTACTTCGGAGATAAGCATTAGTGAGTCCTCAAGTATGAGGACACTATCTACATTTCTCTTGCTATTTTGAAACTCCTTTATGTTGAACACTTATTATTATGAGGTTGAGTACAGAAAGTGTCTTGGCCCCCGCACCATTCCTTGTTAGAGGTGTTGTTAGATATTATGATGTACTTATGCTATGAGCTTGAGTCCTTATGCTTTTACGAATATTAAGATTTTCCTTAGTCGTACTTCCCTTTTTATTATATCTCGTATTGTTGTTTATTTTGGCTTCCACGACCAAGGATGTGTGATTGATATGCTAAGAGGCTTATTTGAGCCCCTTCGGGTTCCCATTTACCGTGTCACATCTAGGCCCTAGGCTTGGTTCATGACATTTTTTCTGCTCATTTTCATGTGCCATGGCCCCAAAGAGTAGAACAGTAATAATTAAACCTCTTAGAAGGAGGTTTGTTGATGGGTCTTTGGATAACGAGCAACCAGAGGCATTGTGGCCTCAAACTAGGGCAGTTACATGAATTGCTTAGACGCTGATGCAAGTGGAGAGTATATGCCAGTCTGATGAGGAGGGAAGTAAGGATAGGTCTGAGCGGAGTTCACTACAGATGACTCCCACACACATGAAGTCTAGTTCTAAGGAGGTTTCTCATAGTCGGGAGGATGCATAGTCTTCATCCACTTCATCACCATCGAATCCTCAAACACATTAGTAGGGTATCGATGGGATGAAGAAGATATATGATGATGGAATACAGAAAAAGGGGCAAAGAAAGACAATACAATCATTTTACGAGGAGCCCCGACTGATTATGTAGTCATGTCCCTGGAGTTGAAGAGGCTTTGACACGACATGGGCTTGAATGTTTGACTAAAAAGATGGATCGTTACTCTTCGTCCCTGGTGCATGAATCTATGCATCCTATGAAGGGACCATACTTAAAGATCTTCCCAAGAAGAAGAAGCCTCTCGCAGAGACCAGATTACGAGAGGTAGAAGCCTCTCGCAGAGCCCAGATTACGAGAGGTACTAGGTAGAGGTCGACGGGTCAACGTATCTAATGAGATGATCCGCCACATACAATTTGGTCCATATATGCAGAACACCGTAGTTTACAACTGAATTTGATCGATGGATTAGGTAGACTAGACAAGCTGTTATCTCTAAGAGTGTAGACTAGAGGACTGAGCTCTTAAGATGGGTTGTGAGTCAGATTGCTAAGCATGGTCCAGATCCTACATGGGTCACGACATATTCAGAGCCAATAGTGAAGTCCTCCCTCTTTTTCCTGCCATGTTTTGGTGGGCTATTGTCAGGTCTCACATCCGACCCACTTTCATGGATAATGTTCTTTTGTTGGAGTGTGTTATTTTGGTAGCTAGCATCTTAGCTGGCTACGACATTGATTGAGCACACCTGATAGCTGAACAGATCCATGAGTCAGCACTCAGGAGGACCACATGCATGTCGTTCCCCTTTCTTATATATAGGCTATGCTTAGAGGCAAAGGTGGAGGTATTACACCATGGATCCCAGCCTGATCAAGGCTGATGAGAACCCAGTGGCACTCCAATGGGCATTGCCTCCTTCCATGCCCGAGACATTCATGCCTTAGCCATATGTTGAGGGTTCGACGTTTGCCGCCACTACTATTGCTACTACTACTACTACTAATGAAGGACCACAATAGCATGAGGCAGTCAATATTGAGATAGGTCCCACTATAGCCGTACCTCCACCAAAGCCCTCTATATAACAAATTCCTTCCATAGACATTATGTCTTCTATTGCTTTTTAGGCTATGATGCGAAGATTATCACGAGCTGAGGCTCCATTGGCTTAGCTTACGCGATAGATTAAGACATGGTTCCTGCAGATAGTTCAAGTTCAGTGGATCGATGCAAGGCATTCACTACTTTTGTAGTTGACTAGCGTATTGCTACAGTGGATGCCTGAGCCGGTAGACCTGTCAGCCTTTCGTGTAGAGTTGATGAAGTTCAAGGCTGACTTGATTATATCATTAGTAGCTCTGACTATTCCTGGTCCTACACCTGCAGACGAGCTGATATTTGATATGTTTGTGGAGGATCTGCCACCGTGTGCTCTTGGGAAGAGACCTATTGAGGCTGATGATGATGAGGAGCGGTTGGTGTGCAAAAAGACCTCCGAGAGTGATAAGGAGCTGGATGAAGAGGTAGTAGGGTTTGTCTTGAAGATGTCGAGAGAAGAAGAAGAGCAAACACGAGCCCAGTAGCTTGATCGATTAAAGGGTATTAGCTCATCTAGTATGGTTGTAGCACAGACTACCCCGCAGGAGGGAGATGCTCAGGGATATCTAGAGACCGGTGCTTAGGCATAATGTGATGTTTGATTTTTTGACCCCTTATGCTTATTTTGTTTTGTACAGTACATTAAGGACAAAGAACATTATTTTTGCCTGTATATGTTTTCCTCATGAATGTCTTATTTTTTGTTGAATCAGCATGTTTTCGATATTGTAGATAATATTTGTAGTATATGGTAGTTAAACTTTTGGCATGTACATTATTTTGATGATTTATGAAAAATTTTGAGAAATTGGTACCCATGAAAATTTTGTTGATTAGTAGTTATGTTACAGTCATGCATTTTTAAATGGTTTAGCAATGTTTGTTTTGATTAAGTGAAGTTAAGTTGATGTTTGAAGCATGATTTGTGAGTCTTTGTTGGCTATGTATGCAATGCTATATGCGTGTGAGCTAATTTTGTTGTGTTCATGCATTGTGTAGTGATTCAGAACTTGCCCTATTACTTTGAGTTAGACTATAGATTGAATGGATTAGGAAGGGATCTTAGGCCCTTGTTCTTTGATTAAGTCCACTTTTGCCTAAATAACCAACCAAATTAAAGAGGTTATCCCTTGATCCAAGTGTTTGAGCATGATATGTACCCTTTTCTTTCTTAATACCTAACTAGCCTAACATTATCTAGTGAAATACCATGATATTGGCCCTGGTGTATCCTTGAACATTGTGAACCTTGATTGAGGAAAAGAGCCTAAGTTGAGGGTGGCTACCAAAAGTGGCCCTAGTTTTGGGATTGGATATTGTGTACTTCACCTTAAGCTAAAAGCCTAAGTTGAAGGTGGCTTATGTTGTGGCATAATACCAAAAATGAGGTGGTGAGTTGGGAATAAAACAAAGAGTAGAATATCATGTATCGGATAAGAGAAAAAGATAAAAAGATGCCTTAGGATGAGAATGGGTTGAAAAAGCAAAATAAGTTTGAAAATAAGGCACAAGCAGAAAAATGAAGAGAAAGTACCTGGAAAAGCTTGAAAATAAAGAATAAGGGAGAACAATTTGAGAATGGTTGAGTTGTTAAGGTGAAAATGTTGAAAAGCGTGGTTGAAGGTTGGCCCTTAGCCACTAATTGTCCAAATTGCCATACCAAAGCCCCATGAGCCTACGTTACATGCCTATAAATTCCTAAAGTGATCCGAATCCAATTAGTCAATAGTTCGGGTTACGCATATATGGTCAAGCCTATGGTATTGGTCATCATGCATGAATCTCACTTGTGAGAGTGAGTATACTTGCACATTCCTATGAACAACTTTTGAAAGCATATTGAGTGTTAAAAAGGGACTTCTTTTCTGTGAGGGCATTTGCATTACATGGTTAACATTTGACTGGTTCAGTGAATGTGAATTGTTGATACTCTTTAACTTGTCATAGTTGGATTGTCAAATGTATCAATATGTTGTGGTTTACTTATTAGCTAAATGATCATATTTTGAAAAAGGTATTATGGCAGTAGGTTATTGCTATGTATTGCATTATTATCTATGTAGATTGAGTCATCACTTGAGGACAAGCAACGATTCTAAGTTGAGGGTATTGATGTTGTAACGACCCAAACTAGGCCTAGATGTGACACAACGCATGGGGACCTGAAGGAACCCCAAGCAAGCCTCATAACATATCTTAGACATCCTTGGTTGTGGAAGAATTAAACACAATTAAAAGAATGGAAATAAGGGCATAAGGACTAAGGGAAAACCTTTATTTCATAAAACATTAAGGGAGTCAAGCTTATAGCATCATTACATAACTTGTCCAACAACACATCTAAACATAGAACTTAGTGGGGGTCAAGACAAGCAACCAGGGTCACCCTTATAATAATGGCAATAGGTAATCCGAGTATATGAGATATAGTCTAAACATAAGCATGAGAGAAGATAGATATTGTCCTCGAACTTGAGGACTAACCAAAAGCTAACTTGAACAATCCGGCTAGCCACGTGAAGAAGAATCAACAGGAGCTCCGATTCCTACATGGTAATATCATGTAGGCATAGAGTATGCATTATTACATTTGGACATTAAGAAATCATAATTAGACATTTTATCAAACACTTGGCGGGTGTGTAGTGCTAGTGAAAAACCATGTAATTTAGGGATGCAATCATGCAAGAAAATTCAATTTAAAACCATCCGTCAATACTTGGTAACACCCTCAAGCAATATACATCAAACCTTTCATCAAATCCCATAATGGATCTTAGACTCGTAGCTCAAAACATGCTAAAACAGTCATAATTTCATGAAACCCCAACATAATTCATAGTCTAATTCATATTAAGTAAGACCCATAAGTAAATCAATTTGAAATCATGCAATTTAGGTGAAAAGAAAGTTTGGGCACCAAGGGTGAAAGGACCCATTAGTTGAAACCCACATACCTTAGCTTTGGAGAATTTCTTGATGAAGATTTGAATAGAGACTTGAAGCTTGGATGAATTCCTTAGGATGTGGAAGAGATTTGGACACTTGAATTTTGAGAGAAATATTAGTCTAAGTGTTTGAGAGTGTATTGGGGAATGTCTTGGATGATGTGAAGGGTAAATATGGCTAAATATAGGTATTTTCACATATGGGAAGGCTTAGGCCCAAGAACCAAAAGTCATGGGCCAAATGAAAAAACTGCACAAAAATTACACTGACGCACGCGCTTGGCGCGTCGCTCCAGGGGCGTAGAAACCTCATTGGACTTCTATTTTTGGGAAATTAAAATTGTGATTTGTTTAATCTAAAATCGGGGTTAAACCCATTTCCCACTAAAATTTATCCCCTGAACAAGAATATGAAGTCAGATTTTCGATATCACGCACGAATTTTGAGATATATGGAAATTATGATTCCAGGCACATTCTTGGGGACTTTTTAGGGTAGTTTCAATATCTTTCCCTTGGGAACATTTGTCCCTGAATGTCAATTAAAGGTATAAGAGAGACGTAAACATGATAATTTCAGCCCATATAAGGATGCAACAATGGACCAAAAAATCATTTCAAAAATCTCAATGTAAGTGTAAAATCATCATGAACTTGTCAATTTAAACATGAATATATACAATGACATGAGGGCTGAACTTAAAATTTAGAACCATAAAGAAAAGGACTTGCATGTTATCATAAGCTTGAATAAAATGAAGGAGGTACGAATATTGCTTTGCCATGCCTGCTTTGGCTCCCCAAGTGACTATCGACTTGACGATTCTTCCAAAGGGTCTTGATGAACACTACCTCCTTATTAATCAACTCTTTCTATCCATCCATCCTATATCTCCACTAGGATCTTCTCCTAAACCAACTTATCCTCCACAACACCCATAACCTCAAAGAGTTCTATAGCACTTGAGTCACCAACACATATCCTCAACCTAGATGCATGAAAAATTAGATGAGCCATATCCCTACACTACTGAAAACTGCCTGAAAAGAAAAGACCAAAAGCGATGGACTGCATCGTTTTTTTGGTTAAAATTGATGAAAAAGTGACACAGACCATTCAGTCACTTTTTTGCTTGACGATTTTTCAAAAGCGATATACTGCGTCACTTTTAAAGCGATGGATGGCGTCACTTTTAAAGCCATGGATGTCATCACTTTCCATTTTTTGTCACTTTTTTAATCATTTTTTTTAAAAGAAAAGCGAAGGACATTATGTTCCTCTTCGTCGCTTCTTTAAATAATTATTTAAAAAAATTAAAGAGGCAACAGACATGGGGTCCCTGTCCATTGCTTTAGTTTTTTTTAAAAAAGCGACGGACTTATAGGCCCTGTCCGTCGCTTTTCTGGAAATTTTCTTTTAAAAAATTGTAGAATAACTACGGATAAGGGGATGCAGTCTGTCGCTTTTTCTGCATTTTTTGACAGCAGAAACCTGCAGTTTGTGCTGCCCACCTGCAAATTATAAAACATTTCAATTTCAATATAAATAACCTATCCAACAATAACAACAAGAAGCTCAACAATAAAATACATAACACCAATCAAAACTAAACACTAAAAACGAATAAAATCCAACAATTATAATATTTTAAACGAACATAAAGTTCATCAAAATAATCTAAATTGTCCAAAATATAACCTATGTATCAAAACATAATAAAATTGTCCAAAACATAACAAAAATGACCCTAGGGGCTATTCTCAACAAACTCATCATCTTTACTATCATATTCGGGATCGGGAGGATGAGGTACAGGCCTATAGGCGAGGTTGAGCACTTATTCTTTGATTTGTACTAGTACTTTTTGTTGCTCAATCTTGGTTGCCTTAAAAGCTGCGAATATAGCTAAAAGTTCTTGTATTTTTTGAGTCAGGCAGCCAATTGAGCCTGGTCAAGGGCCTCGGCCTGTCTCGATGATCTAATGCCTTATAAACCTGATTTGATTCATCTTATGTCATTTCTAGAGCCCATCCCATATATCCAGCCTTTGTGGCTGCTGCAACCACTTTCTCAATCCAAATTTGATGGGATAGCTCAGGCGTAAGTTCGACACCATCTCCAAGCTCACGAATGTATCGCTCGTACTCTTACTATATATTATAAAAATAAGTTAGAATGAATACTATATATATAAAAGTGTTAAGAAGCTTATGTAAGCTTGTTTGGCCCTCCACTCGACCCACACGTCCGGTTCTGACTCATTTTCCTTCTTTCTAATATGGTTTCTCTTGAAAACCTCATATTGAAATGGAATCCATCCTATTTCTCGCTCCTATAAAAATTTAATAATATAATTAATTTAAATAATATTCAATCAAAATAAGTACTGTACTTTTCGTCCCAAGTACACATAGTCTGGACAAATAAGAAGAAAAGTGTGACATAATTAGTTAGATAAAGTATATTATAAATAATAAATTTAACTTAAAATAAATATGTAAACTAATTATATACCTTAAACTCATTAAGCATGGCCTGATGAATTGTGTGTGGAATCTCTCTCTAGGAGTGATAGTGCTCATTAAATAGCCTCCTATAAGGCCTTAGCAGCTGGATTCGATAGATCCTACCTGCAAAACATATAATAAACATATTAGTTCACGAGTATTTTATAATGTAGCAAAAAAAAATAATTAGAAAAACAACTTACGAGGCTCCATCAGGCACTATCAAAACTCTCCCAAGCCTATCTCGCTGGCCTGGAGCTAATCCTGTAACATCTAGTGTTACCTCAGGAGTAGCAGCAGAAGCTGGTGAAGTTGATATCGAAGGATGCACATTATGCTGAGTCAATGGAGGAATGAAAACCTCCTCACTAGAATCTCTAAGTCTGAGGGATGATAGGTGAGGAGACTGAGATGAAGGAGACTGAACACTCAGAGATATAGTACCCGAAGATGATAATTTGTGAGGTCGTCAAATAGTTACTGTGGGTAGATGCATGGCCTGGTCATATGAAGTGAACCTAGGCTGTGACAAGAAAGAAGCTCCGCGTGGTCTCCGAAACTGGCTATGGTAAGTCAGAGGATCCATAGTTCCAAAAGGAACAACCTCAATGGTAGAAGAAGTAGTTGTGCGCCTCGGGAGATCAGGAGCAAAGGAAATATGTCCTGGAATATCCTCAGGATCAATATATGTCTTAGTCTTTTTCTTCTTGCCCAAACTAGAATCGTTTGCCCCAAGATGATCTCGGGGGTCTATGAACATCACCACCAGATGATATCTGTATGTAAAGTAATAATTGATTATATAATTTTACCTACTTCTAAGTTGCCATTATTTCGTGATTTATATGGAATATTTTTTGTTTTTTAATAAATTTGAAGTTAGCACAATAAATAACTTGCATGCTAGTTATAATCTATCGCTCTGTTCCTCCTCACTTCTTTCATTTTCATCATCCACGAATTTTTCCTCCTCAGTTATTACATATTCATTGTCCTCCCTTTGCTCCTCCACAAATGATTCATATTCCTCATTTACTTGTTCCTCAATGTTTGGTATTACAAGCTCATCATCAGAAACCTCTTCTAGTATTTGTTGAGGATGTTGTAGTGTGGTTTCCAACTTAACATTAACTTGCAGTTGAACAAGTGCGATATCATTTTGGTACACCACATCTAACACATTCTCAATTTCTATTCTTCCCACAAGCTTTGTCTTAATAACAACCCACCAATCAGCTGCTTAGCATTTTGGGCAATGATAAAAGGGTCATAACTTGCATATTGTCTGGTGTATTTAACTTCAGTAATGTTATGTTGTCGATCCACCTTGTGCCTCTTTGTGATGGATCAAACCAGTTATACCTAAATATGATCTTTTTCTTAGGTCAGCCTGAATGTTTTAGTTTAACAATCTCTTGAATGACACCAAAATATTCAATAATATGGCCATTACCATCAACATCACCTTGAACATACACACCACTATTATTGGTTTACTTATGCATAGAAACTTCCTCAGTTTGAAACTTAAATCCATTGATACAGTACTTATGGAGTGTATCAACCTGAGAATCAGGCTTGATTGCAATCTCTCTCACAAATGGTGAATGTTCGACATTTGAGTATTCATCATAAACCTAGAAATTATATTAAAGATAATACAATTAGGTATAAAGTGAATACGTTATACTTATCGATTCAATATATTTAAACTTTCACTCTTACATAACTCTTTAACCATATTGTAAATCTTGTAAAGTGAATACGTTATACTTACCGATTCAATATATTTAAACATTCACACTTACATAACTCTTTATCCATGTTGAAAATCTTGTATATATAGCTTCATTGCCCCATGTGTTTACAAACAAGCTGTTATTGACAAATACATTTTTTGTGAGTTAGTTCTAAATTTTAACTTTATAGTTTAAAGTTAACATAATTTAACACTTACTCAATATACGACTGAATTTCGGGACTATTAAGCAAAATATGGGTCATAGATTGGTATTTCATACGAGTAAGGCTTCATCTTCCATGCCTTTTAGATCCTCATCCACTTTGATTAAAAATCAAAATAGGTGGAAACATAGGATCATTATCACCCTCATCATTGTGAGTTGGTCTATTACTCCTACAAGGGACTTCATCCCAAAAGTAAAAGGAGTAAAAATCACCAGTTCCTCTAGCAAGATGAACTTGCACAATTGACCCTTTAATTTGTCCCCATCTCCAAAGTAAAAGGAGTAGAAATCACCAGTTTCTCTAGCAAGATGAACTTACATAATTGACCCTTCAATCTATCCCCTTTGCTTAATTGATCGTTTGAAGCTTCCAATTTTTTTGTATATATGTATATAAGAATGCAAATATATTAACAAATGATTAGATTATACAAAATTTTAATTACTTATGTAAGAATAATTTTTACCTTTCAAATGGATATATCCACCGTGTATGAAGAGGACCACCAAGATGAGCTTCTTTCACAAGAT
>DF360104.1:17822-60373 GCA_000787875.1 Solanum virginianum | reverse complement strand
AAGTAGAATGAAAATTTTTAAAAAGTAAAATATTTGTAAGAGTTTTATGACGCCACGTAGACGGAATGTACATCCCATATATATATATATATATATATATATATATATATATATATATATACAGAATAAAAATACAATTTAAATAAAAATAAAGAAAATAACATTAATATTATATTAAAAAAATAAAATACTTGTTCTTTCTAGTGATGGTGGAGATAGTTTGTAGTGGTGGTGGTAATAGTAATAGTTGTTCACTAGTGGCTAGTAATAATAGTGGTGATAGTTGTTGCAGTGGAGGTAGTTGGTGTTGTGGTGACTGTCATAAGGGTAAAATGATAGTGTTGTTCATGGTTGTAAAGGTGAAGCTTGTTAAGGGTGGTAACCAAAGAATATGTAGTAGTTAATAATGTATTTGTGGTAGTTGGCAATGGTTCTAGTTGTGATGATGGGGGTTGATAGTAAATATTGACCATAATGGTGGCAGTGGATGATATAACTGGTAGTGGTGGAGGCAGATAGTGATTGAAGAATGTATGTTGGTAGTTGGTAGCGGTGCTACTTGTGATGGCAGAGTTTGTTGGTAGTAGAAATTAACTATAGTGATGGTAAAGGTGGCAACGACCATTGAGATTCGGGAGGTGGTGGTAACTAATATAATTATACTGATAGAGAAAATGATGGTACTCGTTGATAGTAATAGTTAATAAAATTGGTTGTTGTGATGGCACAGGCGGCTAGTGCTCGACAAGGGTAATGGCAGTTAACAATAACGATGGTGGTGATGGTGGTTGAGATGGAAGTGGTGATTAGCAGTGGTAACTAGTGATAGTGAATATTACCCACGCAAAAATACCTCTTAATGATAGTATAAATACATTTTAAACAATTTAGACCAGTTAAATGCTTCAAATCATAATGAAAATCAAATGCATGCAACAGTCTAATATTTAAACCATTCAGATTCAAACCTCTATTAAATGTAAATAAATGAGGTCTAAGAATAGGTTTGTGAAAAATCTTTAGGTTGTTTTTAAAAGAGAGTGAATTAGTTAATGAGTTGGAGATTAATTGTCATGACCCATCCTACTGGGTCATGATGGTGCCTGTAATGGGGTCAAACTTTATGATCTAGCATACTTAGGCGGTCTAGTACCCTTAGACTTATCCTTTTTCATTTGTGTTGATCTGGTTTAGCACTTAGTCAATGAATATGAATGTAAGACAACCCAAGCATGTCCAAGAACAAGTCCCAACATTATATTTAACTTGTGCCAAAAAGAAAGCACACAAATACTTAGCCTTACAAAATTCATCAAGGCCAAATTCTGCCTAAGACTGGTCTACTTGTTCCTTTAAATAGGCCCTAGTACCCAGTCATATGCCACAGTTTTTAGTTGACATGCCCACCTGATAGGCAAAAATTTAATATTAGATTAACAAGCCTTAACTATAATACTGACCAGCCTATAATGGCTAGTAATTGCCAAAACTACCCAACTGCCTACACATGGGCAACCATCAAATCTGGTGGTAAAACACTGCCTCAGCTGCCCAGCTTCATACCTACCCATGCGCCTTCTCTATTCCCAGGTCTTGCTCTTCACAACTTGTCATATTGGTAAAGTTCCCTAAGCCATTATCCTTTTCCATCATTTAGCCTCAAACCTATTTAGCCACGATCATTTCATGACCACTGCCTTACATTGCCTTGTCTTGCCTTGCCCAGCCTTTGTCATGACATAGCTGCATCTTACCTGACATACCTTTGCCACATCCTTCACTTGAACTTAATCTTGACCAAAGTTATTAGGCCATGGCTAGTTCATCATGTAAATTTCGAGCCAAGATCGAGCCACTTGAACCATCAAGATGATGGTCTAACAAACTTCCCCCACCAGATGAGCTCAACATCCTCAATGAGGTAGTATCCAAGTACGCTTGAATCGCATCCTCAAAATACCACAATGATGATCCTTTCTCCCAGGTTGCATCACATGTCTACTTTCCTTTCCAGTGAAATAGGAACTCTCTGTCTGCCTATTCTTTTTACTATGTCCCAAGGTCCTATGATCCAGAATCTTCTCAATCTGTGTCCGCACAATAGGAGGTGCATGTCCGATTTTTCACCTTGTTGGATCCTCAACATCTTCATGAAAAGGATTCAGATAGCTAACATGAAATATAGGGTGAATCGTTAGCCTTTCTCGAAAGTTCAGTTGATAAATGACTTTACCTAGTTTTTCTACAACTTTGAAAGGTCCATGATATATTAAAATCAACACGTGATGAATTCTCTTACTATTATTGATTTTCTTCCAGACTTTTGGAGTAAGTTCCAGCAATACTTTATCTCTATCCTGGAATTCCAAAGAACGCAGATGTCTATTAGCATACTTTTTCATCTGTTTTGCTGACTTCGTCAAGCTATTCTATGCTTCATCTAGTATTTCCTTCTTTCCTAACGCATACCTATGGGAAGCAAGAAATTTCTCTTATGACATAGATTTAGGGACTTCCAATGGTGTGTTAGGCAAATATCCACTTAAACAGAAGTCTACATTACTTGACATTCTTAAAAACCCATGGATAATGTCTCAACTTATGATATATCGCACCACACCCAAAACATGAACTTGAATCGGCTAAAAGATCTGCCAGATGGTACCTCCCACACTTTTGGCATATGGAGAAGCTTGACCACCCACACCTCCACTATGATATTTAGGGCTAGACACCTTATACTTGTGAAACTTAGGCTTAAAAATAATATCAAAAGATGAGGTAATAGATGAATATATTTTTTAATTGCAGCATTTTTTGCTTTCTTTAGGGATCATTGTTATAATAGATGGATATAATTTAGAAATGATGATAAAGGTGTTAGTATCTCTATTACTTATTCAACCTACATTGGACTACTTTGATTTTGCCCGTTAGGTGGAAACCCTACCTGCTTCTCAATTATCTATTCTGGTTCCACCACCTCCTATCAAAATATCTTATATATTGCTCTCTTTTTTGTTTTCTATATAGTGCTCTACAATTCCACTTTCATTGTTACTGGTATCGATAATTTTTCTTGGAAATTTCCCTTTTACTATAGATTTTCTTCACTAGGTAGGTCACAGATCCATATTTTATGTTTTTCAATAAGGTCAGTATAAGAACATAACATTTCACACATACTTTAAACAACGGATCATTACTTATCTTGTCCTTGAAACAACCTTTTAATCATACTTTCAATTTTATGTTGTTTCTCTCAAGAATGGTACCATCTGAACATTGTTGAGAGTTTGATGTTTTCCATCATGGAAGAACATATGGGTTTGAACTCCAATTTTCATAATTGTTGTTCCAGTTATCTTGTCCTAGGTAACCTTGGTTTATCCTTGGCCTTGTGGGATTTACTCCACTGGCCTTGGAATTCTTCCTTTGGTAGTTCTCGCGCTCAATGCTGGTAGCCTTATCAGCGATCATCTAACCTCAATCTCGATTTCCATTGAAAAGAGTAATAATAGAAGGATTAGTGTTAGATATACTCTAGTGTTATCTAATGAGAGACATGCATGGTTATGCCTTGTTACCTTGTCTAGCATTTTGCCTATTCGATCGTAAGTCTATTCGATCGAACCTCACTCCTAACCGTGTTATCGACTATGGATTTGTTAATGGTGTCAAGCCTCATATAAAATTTCTCCAGAAAGATGTTTTATGGGAATTCATGATTATGTGATTTGTAGATACATTGCTTGTTCTTCTCCTATACTTCATACAACTACTCCAAGTATATGCTAAAAAGGAAAAGATTTTATCTCTTAGTTCAGCCTTTGTTCTCTAAGGAAGCTATTTTATCAAAAAACTAGTGATAGAGTCTTGTGGTAAGCTATAGATACATGTTCTTGCTTCTTCTACAAAGGAGTATTTGTATACTCAATCTCAACATTATAATATTCTCAGGGTATGTTAGTTTGTATATATTTAGGTGCACACCCTTATAAAGTTCTTCAAGTGTTGATGGGGATCAAGATCGGTGGAGTTTTGGATCAAAGCTTCAGCCTTTAACATGCATGGTTAGGAAGTTTGTATCTACTTTAAAGGATATTTGTATCTACTTATAACATGGTTATAGAAGTTTGTATCTGCTTATAAAGTTCTTCAAGTGTTGGCACTATGTCATTTGCATAATCTATTTCCCTAGGTAAGCCAGCATTGAGCATGCAAGCAACAAATTAGAAATTTACTTTAGGCTTTGAAGGATTAGCAATTTACATTAAGAGTCTCACTATATTACGTATATCTATATACAAACTTTCCTCGCTTTTTGCCAGCTAGTTGTATGCTTGCCAAAGCTGCTCAGAATCTAGCTTCTTGGGTACTATCTTCTCTTTTTGGGTTTGGAGGGTTTTTTATTGCCCATTTTGCTCTTTATCTTTTGGGTTTTTGTAGGTTGTGATATATTTTTGAATTTTGTAATCTTTTTGGCATTTTTGATGTTTTGGGTGTTTAAGATTTGTGATAAATTTGTTTTTTTCTTGACATTTTTGGTAATTTTTGATGTTTTGGATTTATAGATGATAATGGTAGCTATAGAAGCTTTGAATAAAGAAGATGGATCAAATAAATCATCAATTCCAAGGCAAATTGAAGGGACTTATGGTACACTCCCACTAGCACATGGTACACTCCTTGCACATCACCTGAACAAAATGAAGCAAACTGGACAAATAATAATGGTCAGGCTTCAGGTAATTGTTCTTCACCATTATTAACTATCCAGTTTGCTTCATTTTGTTCAAGTGATGTGCAAGGAGTGTACCATGTGCTGGTGGGAGTGTACCATAAGTCTCTTCAATTTGCCTCGCAATTGTTGATTTATTTGATCCATCTTCTTCATTCAAAGCTTCTATAGTTGCCATTATCATCTATAATCCAAAACATCAAAAATTTCCAAAAATGTCAAAAAAAAAAAGCAAATTTATCACAAATGTTAAACACTCAAAACATCAAAAATGCCAAAAAGATTACTAAATTCAAAATATATTACAACCTATAAACACCCAAAAGATAAATAGCAAAATGGGCAATAAAAATCCCCCAAACCCAAAAAGAATTTTTAAAAATGGGCAATGTAAATGGTTTCTTCTGTTATATTTTAGTTGTTTTCTCTTTCTTCTCTTTTTTATTCGATTCATGCTTCTTTTTGTATCTTCCATGTGATTGTCCATTGTTTATGGTTAGGGATATGACTTAGTCTTAATTATTGATGGGTGTAGTAGGTGTCATCATGACATTGGAAATCAGATTATGACACCATAGTTTCTCTTACTGCCCAAATATGTTGCCTGTAAGTTTTAATTTTTCTGTAGACTTGAATATCTAAACCCCTATGATCGGTTACGATATTTATGACTTCTAAGGTGTTACATCATTGAAGTGAATTCAATTATTTTAGACCCTTATTCTTAATTATCGTGGATTTAGTGATTCGTAAAAATAAAATTATGCCATTAATTGTACATCACTTGAATTTTATCTACATTTTTATTGAATATCTTCTACTATTAAGGATAATTAGTCATTCATAAATTATTTAACTTCCAAAAAAGAAAAATTGTTCATATTTTAAAATTTTACACTATGAATAAACATAAATTTTGTACCATTTTAATTACTCAGTTCAATATAAAACAAATATAAATTTCATTCAAAAAATATAATCAAACACGATGATTCCATAGAGTGCAATTCATTGGAATCAAATCAACTATTTTGAACACTTAATTCTTAATTACTATGAATTTCATGAATTCGTCATAAATAAAATTTCACTATTGGTTGTACATAACATGAATTTTAATCATAATCATGCTGAATATTTTCTATTATTAAAGAAAAATAGTGAAGTTTAAATTATTTATGTAATTTCTAAAACAATAAAATTATTATTAGACCATCAGGGCTCTTTATTAAAAACATGAAATAATTTTGGCCCAATCAAACAGTCCAACATCACAAATAGACAACACATCTAAAAAAGCTTGTTATGAAAGAAGTGAAGAAAAAACAAACACCTAACACTAAAAAGGGAAAGATCTAAAATCCCTAGTCAAATATTCGTCTCTCAATCTTCATCTTCAGTGACTCATTTGTCCAGTTAAAAGCTTGAAGAGCTGTTGTGATACACAAAAAGTCCAAAGCTTATACATCTACTTCATAGCAGCAACAATAGAAGTGAAAAACCAAAACATTTGGGAGGATTTCATAATAGAATCACCTAACACAAAAAAAGGAAAGATCCAAAATCCCTAGTCAAATATTCATCTCTCAATCTTCATCTTCAATGACTCATCCGTCCATTGAAAAGCTTGACGAGCTATTGTGTGACAAAAATAGGCCAAAGCTCATCCATCTACTTCATAGCAGAAGCAATAGAAGTGAAAGACCAAAACATTTGGGAGGATTTCATAAGAGAATCACCTACCACAAAAAAAGGAAAGATCTAAAATCCCTAGTCAAATATTCATCTCTCAATCATCATCTTTAGTGACTCATCTATCCCATGAAAACCTTGATGAGTTGTTGTGAGAAAAAAAGAAGCCAAGCTCATCCATTTACTTCATAGCAACAACAATAGAAGTGAAAGACCAAAATGTTTAGTAGGATTTAATAAGAGGCATTCAATTCTCTCACAAAATCCATGAAATCAAGTACCACCAATGACTTCTTCAACTCTATGACTACAACGACGTGGCCGCTGGGCGCCCATGTCGGCCGGCTGCAGTAATCCATGAAATCAAGTACCACCAATGACTTCTTCAACTCTATGACTACAAACCTGGTGAGCATATAGTTATCTAGGTTATTAATTAATATAAAAATGCATATTTGCACTTCTTCTTGAGTTATTTTTAGCCTAAAACAAATATAATATTTATTTACAAAGATAGAACCAAGCGTGATGGGTTCCCAATGGTTTAACACATTACAGTCCAATAAAATTTTTATACACTTAATCTTAATTATTAGTATGAATTTATTCAAAAAGAAATCATATGCAGTATATCACATGAATTTCAATTACAATCATATTAAAGATCTTTTATTATTAGGAAAAAAGTAGTGATTCCTAAATTATTTAAATACGTAGCTTTCAAAGATGTAATTTGTGCTAGGCCATTAATTGTACCTATTAGAAAAAATTCCATCAATGCATATAATTCTACACTTTATAAATTACTCATTTCAATATATTACCAAAAAGAGAACCAAGCGCAATGGGTTCTTTAATACACTAATTCTTAATTCAAAAAATAATTATGCTCATGCACCTTCAATTGCCTTAATGCATAAGCTATCACCTTACCATGTTGCATAAGCACACAACCCAACTCAATCCTTGAAGCATTGTAATATACCACAAACCCATCTAACCCTTCTGGTAGAGTCAAAATAGGGGCTGATGTAAGCTGATCTTTCAAAGTCTGAAAACTCCTCTCACATTCATCCAACCACACAAATTTAGCCTTCTTTTGGGTCAACTTAGTCAATGGAGATGCAATAGATAAGAACTCTTCAACAAACCTCCTATAATAGCCAGCCAACCTAAGAAAACTCCAAAGGAGTCAATGGTCAAGGCTAATTCTTCACGGCCTCAGTCTTCTTCGGAATAACCTTAATACCATCATCGGATACCACATGATTAAGAAAAGCTACTTCACCCAACCAAAACTCAATTTTGCTAAACTTAGCATACAACCTCTTCTCTTTCGAGGTTTAAAGGACCAACCTCAAATGATCCATATGCTCCAGCTCACTCCGAGAATAAATGAAAATATCATCAATGAAAAAACCATAAAATTATCAAGGAATGGATTGCATGAATACCCGATTCATAAGATCCATAAACACGGCCAGAGCATTAATTAAATAAAATGATATCACCACAAATTCAATGTGCCCATACTAGTCCAAAAAGCCATCTTCGGAATATCACACTCCCTAAACTTCAACTGATGGGTTTCTGAAATAGTGTAAAAAGAAGTGCTTTGAATCATTGCTATTTGACTCATACCTATTCTAAAATGATAACCAAAATAAAAGTCAACCTTTGTGAAATGGGTAGCCCATTGAAGTGGATCAAACAAGTCATCGATTCAAGGCAACGGATATTTATTCTTGATGGTTACATTATTCAATTATCAATAATCAATACACATCTAAAGAGATCCATCTTTCTTTCTTACAAATAAAACCAGAGTACTTCATGGAGATATACTTGGTTTAATAAAACCCTTCTATGATAAATCCTTCAATTGTTCATTTAATTCCTTTAACTCAGCCTGTGTCATACGATAAGGAGCAATAGAGATAGGTTGAGTATCGAGGAGAAGATCTAATCACAAATCTACTTCCTTTTCGATAGGAATACCAGGCAAGTCTTCAGGGAACAAATCTGGAAACTCATTCACTATTGGGATGGACTCAAGAGTAGGTAACTCGAACCCCGCATCCTTAACCCTCACAATATGATAAATACATCACTTAGAGATCATCTTCCGAGCCTTAAGGTAGAAAATAAATTGACTTTTAATAGCGGAGTCACTACCTTTACATTTGAGAATGGGTTCATCCGAAAGTTGGAACTTGACCTTCCGGGTTCTACAATCTACAGAGGCATATGATGCATGCAACCAATCCATTATGAGAATCACATCAAAGACAAACATCACAAGTTCCACAAGGTGATACGGGAAAACTTTCTGCAACACAAAAATAGGACAACCACGATAAAATTTATGAGAAATGATGGATTCACCCATGGGAGTATAAATGGAAAAGGGCTCCCTTAAAATTTCTAGACTCAAACCAAACTTGACTGCCAACAGAGGAGTTTTCCCGACCCAAGCCTAGGGCCAAGACGTGACATGACGTAAGAAAGAGGAACTCGAAAGGACCCCAAGCAGGCCTTTTAGAACATCATTACACATCCTTGGTCACAGAAGCAATAAAATAAGCATCAAGAGATAATAAAGTGGGACAATCGAGGCTAAGGGGAAAAACTTTCATATCATAGACATTAAGAACAATAGAGTCAAGGCTCTTAGTATAGATACATAACATGTCCAAAAATACCTCTAATTCATAGATAAGAGTAGTAGCCAAGACAAAGCAATCGGGCTGATCCTCATAGTGAAAATAAAACATAAAGGATGAATGTCTCAATACATAATAAGAGCAACATAGAATAAGGTCCCCAAAGTTAAGATAAACTAGCTTGACTAGTATCGAAATAGCCATAGGGAGAAGGAGGATAATAGACGTAGGTACCTGTTCCTACATGGTGATATCATGTAGGCAAGAGTATGCATTGGTAAGTTTGGATGTATTAAGTATGTAGGACGCAATGCAACAAGAATAAGGTATCATAGTTAAAAGTGTAATAATAGGTAATAGGCATAATATAGGAACATGGCATATATGATCAATGCATAAGTAAAATATGCTTAAGTAGCTCATGCTCATATAGGATATCATATGTGTTGAAGAGACCAAGCTAGATTACCAAGATCCAAACCCCTCAGTTGGTTGATGATGGTTTCACCCAATCATCCCAGTGGTGTGGTACAAACCCCCTACATGGTTGATGATAATCACACCTTCTCACCATGGTGGCGAAGTACAAACCCCTCACATAGTTGATGAGTATGAACCCCCAGCACGGTTGATGAGTACACACCCCCATCTTGGTTACCCAGGCTCTTGTCCCCCTTGATCAGGCATGGTCTAATGCAATAATTTATATATAGTATATCATATACATAAGATCATTTCATCATCATATAATCAATCATATCATACCTCATGGTTTGGATCTTCAATTCCTCAAGAAACCATAACCGGACATTTTATCAAACACTTAGAGGGTATGAATGCTAGTATAAAACCATGAAATATAGAGATGAAATCATGCAAGAAAATTCATTAGTAAACCATCAATCATCACCTTGAAAGACCTTCAAGCAACATACATCAAAAACCCACCTTAAATCTTGCAATATATCAAAGATTATAGCTCAAAACATAGCATAACAATCACACTTTCACAAAGCTTTAACATAGTGTGCAATGAATTTCATAATAATCAGGACCAATTTGGTAAATCAATTTTGAATCATGCAATTTGAGTAAAAAGAGGTTTGGGTATCATGGGTTAAAGGAACCCATGAAAGAAACCCACATTTCTTAGCTTGGAGATGAACTTGGTGAAGATTAGAGATAAAGACTTGAAGCTTGAAGAAGAACCTTGAAAGTAAAAGTTAGCTTAGGATAAGGGTTTGAGACTTGAATTTGGGATTAAAAATATAGCTAAGTGTTTGAGTGAGTATTGGGGAATGTTTAGGATGATATGATGGTGAAATAAGGCAAGGTATAGGTAAAACCACATTTGGGAACACTTAGGCCTAAGACCCAAAAGTCTTGGACCGTACAGAAAAAGAACTAGGCAGAAACTACACCAGTCCATATCGCGCACCTCTCATAGAGACTGAATCAACATATTTCGCAATGGAGGTGCGTCGCGATACCATCACAGATAGACAATGGATAAACAATTTTCAAAAAACTGAAATTGCTATTCACTTGCTCTTAAATTAGGGTTAGGCCCTTTACCTCCAAATTTTGACTGCCTGAGCAAGCATATGAAGTCGTATTTTTTATATCACACATGAATTTTGAGATATATGGAATTTAAAATTTTGGGCATTCCGAGGCACAATTTCGGGCACTTTTGGGGGTTGTTTCAATATCTCCCCCTTGGGAACATTTATAGGACAAGAGTTATCATAAACAATCAGCCACAATAAGAATGCAACATTACACTTAAAATACCATTTTCAAAATGTCAACATTAGGTAAATTCATCATAAACTTGCCAACTTAAACATCAATGCATATGAATGATATAGGGGCCGAAATACAAGACTTTAAATCATATAGGGGACTTAGAATTGGTACCTTAGGCTTAAGTGGAGTGAAAAAGATAAGGATACCGCTTTTGCATGTCTGCTTCGGCCTCCCAATTATCACTTTCGACTTGTTGGTTCCTCCAAAGGACTTTAACGAATACCACCTCCTTGTTCCTCAATCTCTTCATTTGCGTATCCAAAATCTAAATCGAAGTATCCTCATAAGTAAAGTTATCCTCAATGACACCTAAAATATCAAGAGGCACAATAGCATTAGGATCACCAACATATTTTCTTAACATAGAGAAATGGAACACTAGATGAACCAAACTCATTTCACTAGGCAACTTCAATTCTTAAGCTACCTTGCCCACCCTCTTTTTCACCTCATAAGGACCAATATATCTTGGACTAAACTTTTCGTTTTTACCAAAACAAACCACACCTTTCATTGGTGAAACTTCTAAATAGACCTAATCACCCACTTTAAATTCAAGGTCTGTCTTTTTCACATCGGTATAGGATTTTTGATGACGTTGGGCTGTTTTCAACCTTTCCCTAATCATCCTAACCTTCTCAAGAGCCTCCATAACTAGATCTGATCCCAATAAAGCCACCTCTCCAACCTCAAACTAACCCACTGGTGATCTACAATGTCTCCTATAAAGAGCCTCAAAAGGTGCCATACCGATGCTAGAATTATAGATATTGTTGTAGGCAAACTCAATCAAAGGAAGATGGTCATCCCAACTACACTTAAGCTCCAAGACACAAGCCCTAAATTTATCCTTAAGTATTTGAATGGTTCTTTTTGCTTGGCCATCCATTTGAGGATGAAAGGTCATACTGAGGTGAACTTTTGTACCAAGAACCCTTTGAAAAGACCTCCAAAAGTGTGACGTGAATTGTGCACCACGATCTGATATGACGAACAATGAAAGTCTATGGAACCTTACTAACTTCGTGATGTACAACTTTGCCTACTCTTCAACCCCATATATGGTCTTAATCAATAGAATGTGAGTTAATTTTGTCATCGTATCAACTACAACCCCTATAGAATCAAAACCCTTCCTAGTTTTGGGCAACCCAACCACAAAATCTATATTAATCACCTCCCCCATCCAAGTAGGAATCTCTATGTCTTGGGTTTGGCCACCTGTCCTTTGATGTTTAGCTTTGACTTGTTGATAACTATGGCAACCGAAAATGAATTTGGCAATGCCCTTCTTTATGTCTCTCTACCAATACACATCTATATATTTTGTAGAATCAGGATGAATATAATAAGAGGAGTTATGGGATTCATCAAGGATCTTTTCCACTAAGACATCAACACAAGGTACGCAGAACCTACCTTGGTACATAAGGGCACCATCTTCCCCTTGGTAGAAAACCTCCACCTTGCCCTCTTTCACTGATGCCTTCAATTCTAACCATGAGGGATCAAGATCTTGCTTTGCTCTTACCTCATCAATCAATGAAGATTTAGAACCATCAGCAACAATAACACCACCATTGACAACCTTTTTCATTCTAACCCCTAATTTACTCTACCGGTGAACCTACCTAGTAACCTCCATGCTACCACCATCAACATGACCAAAGCTAACCATAGACACCCTACTCAAAGCATCTGCCAGAATAATATTCTTACTGGAATAATAATGCACACTCATATTATAATCTTTAAAAAGTTCTAGCCACCTCTTTCGTCTCCAGATAAGATCCCCTTTGGGTGTGCACATATTAGATACTCCAGTGAACGGTAAACATACCAACATGTACCCCATATGACTAGTGACGTCAAGTTTTCAAAGCAAAACCCCTAGCGGCCAACTCAAGGTCATAGATAAGATAATCCTTCTCATACATCTCAAATTATCTAAAAGCATCAACTTCCACCTAACCATCTTCCATTAACACACAACCCAAACCAATCCGGGTGACGTCACACTATACAACAAACCCTTCCAACCTTTTTGGTAGAGACAAGATAGGAGTGGACACAAACTTATCATTTAAAGGTTGAAACTCTTTTCACACTCAATGGTACATACAAACTTAGCCTTCTTTTGGATCAACTTAGTCATTGGAGAAGCAATAGAAGAGAACCCATTCACAAACCTCCGGTGGTAACCCCCTAAGTCCAAGGAACTCCTAATATTTAAGGGAGTCAAAGGTCTAGGCCAATTTCTATTCACATACATCTCCTTAAGATCAATCTTAACACCATCCCCTAATGCCACATGACATAGGGAGGTGACATCCTTTAACCATATTTCACACTTCACATACTTAGCTTACAACTCCGCTTACCCCATGATTTGCAACACTAACCCCAAATGGTTCACAAGTTCTAGATAAATCCATACTTCATCACTAGAGACCACCACAAGCATAACAAGGTAGGGACTAAAGACCCTATTCATGAAACCCATAAACATAGCTGGTGCATAAGCCAATCATGAACTCGACATACTCAAAGGCTCACTCCTAATCCAAAAAGACTCTTTGGGATATCATCTTCCATCATCATAACCTGGGAACAAACCTCGAACCAAAGATCAAGCTTAGAGAAATGACTAACCTATTGTAGTTGACCAAATAAATTGACCATTCTTAACCACCAACAATCTTATAGGTTATAGAATCCAAAGAGACACAATATGCAAGTAGTTGAACCACATCAAGACCTCCAATCCAACAAAAAGAGAGTTTGGGACACACATGAAACCCACTAGCAACCAAAATAATAATGAAAGAAATAGTGGTACACCGGGCCCATCAATGCAAACACATCAAAGCCGAAGGAAATTCAACATACCAATAACAACATTGGGCGCCTCATACCCTCCTTGAGCCTTTTGATCAATATTACCACCTTTACCCTTGTCTTGAACATAAGGGCAATCTGGAATTTCGTGGCCCATTTCACCACACCCAAAGCATGCACCAGTATTCCTCCTATATGTACCACCATGTTTCCTACCATATTTTGGGAATATAGAACACCCACCATCATCTCCTTTACTCTTATTGCATTTATAAGGGTAATCCTTTACCTTATGATCTAAATCTCCCCAACTATAACAAGAGTCGGTACCTCTTAAGCATGAGCCATCATGGCATCTACAACACTTTGGGTACCTATCATGAGGCACCACACCACCTCTACCTTTGGAACTTTTGAACTTTTCTTCAATATGGGCCCTCATGGCCTCACTACCTCTCCCCTTACCATATGAAGTCTCGGGGGAATTCACTTGTTGATCGAGGTGACCTACCAACTTTGTCGCTGCTTTGTCCAATACCCCTAGAGCATTGCAAACCTCTGCATTTGTTATAACACCATTCCGAGTAGCTTGAGACCTATCTTCTAATGTAGTGGTTAGGAATTAGTAATAAGCCCTAGGGGAACTAATACTATTGCACGACATAGATCATAAAGAAGTGAAATATTTCTTAGAATGCCTCATAGCCTCCCATTTATAGTTGTGGTGTGCTTCACAACCATGAATAAGACTTTAATTGATACAGTGTGTTGGATATCGAGGATCCAACAACCTAGTGCTCTAATACCAAGTTTGTCATGATCCAAGCCTAGGGCCTAGACATAAAATGATACAAGGAGAGCCTGGAGGGACCCCAAGCAAGCCTTTTGGAATATCATTACACATCCTTGGTCGTGGAAAGAGATAATAAAGTGGGACAACCAGGCCTAAGGGAAAGAACTTTCATATCATAGACATCAAAAATAATAAACTTAAGGCTCTTAGTATAGATACATGACTTGTCCAACAAAAACCTTTAATACATAGATAAGAGCAGGGGCAAGACAAAGCAACCGGTCTCACCTTCATAGTCAAAATAGAACATAAGGAAGAATGTCTCAATATATAATAAGAGCAACATAGACTAAGGTCCCCGAAGTGAAGGACTCACCAACTAGCTTGAGAAGCATCAAACTAGCCATATGGAGGAGGAGGATGATCGACTTGGGCACCTTGGAGGACTCACCAACTAGCTTGAGTAGCATCAAACTAGCCATATGTAGGAGGAGGATGATCGACTTGGGCACCTTTTCCTACATAGTGATATCATGTAGGCAAGAGTATGTGTTAGTACATTTGAATGTACTAAGTATATAGGATGCAATACAATAAGAATTAAGCATCATAGTCAAAATGCGCATCGAAAGGCAATAGGCATAATATAGAAATACGACATGTATAACCAATGCATAAGTAAAAAATACTTAAGTAGCTATATAGGATTAATATAACAATATGGCATGTATGATCAATGCTTAAGTAAAACATGCTTAAGTAACTCATGCTCATATAGGATATCATATGTGTAGAAGAGACTAAGCTATATTTCAAATATACAAACCCTTTGGTTGGTTGATGATGGTTTCACCCCATCATCCTGGTGGTATTGTACAAACCTTCACATGGTTTATGATAATCACACCTTTATCAGTACGACATAAGCTCATTTCATCATTATATAATCAATCATATCATATCTCATGCTTTAGAACTTCAATTTCTCAAGAAACCATAACCGAACCTTTTATCAAACACTTAGAGGGTGTGTAATGCTAGTATAAAACCATGAAAATTAGAGGTGAAATCATGCAAGAAAATCCTTTGTAAAACCATCAATCAACACCTTCCAAATAGCTCAAGCAACAATAGCATTAGGATCACCAATATATTTTCTTAACATAGAGAAATGGAACATTAGATGAACCAAACTCATTTCACTAGGCAAATTCAATTCTTAAGCTACCTTGCCCACCCTCTTTTTCACCTCATAAGGACCAATATATCTTGGACTAAACTTTTCGTTTTTACCAAAACAAACCACACCTTTCATTGGTGAAACTTCCAAATAGACCTAATCACCCACTTTAAATTCAAGGTCTCTCTTTTTCACATCGGTATAGGATTTTTGATGACGTTGGGCTATTTTCAACCTTTCCCTAATCATCCTAACCTTCTCAAGAGCCTCCATAACCAGATATGATCCCAATAAAGCCACCTCTGCAACCTCAAACTAACCCACTGGTGATCTACAATATCTCCTATAAAGAGCCTCAAAAGGTGCCATACCGATGCTAGAATGATAGATATTGTTGTAGGCAAACTCAATCAAAGGAAGATGGTCATCCCAACTACACTTAAGCTCCAAGACACAAGCCCTAAATTTATCCTTAATTGTTTGAATAGTTCTTTTGGCTTGGCCATCCATTTGAGGATGAAAGGCCGTACTGAGGTGAACTTTTGTACCAAGAACCCTTTGAAAAGACCTCCAAAAGTGTGAAGTGAATTATGCACCACGATTTGATATGACGGACAATGAAAGTCTATGGAACCTTACTAACTCCAAATTGTACAACTTTGCATACTCTTCAACCCCTCAATAGAGAATTGGAGCTTAACTCTAGGGGCCCTACATCAAGGAAGACACAACCAGCATGCAACTAATTCACTCTAAGTGCAATATCATATGTGGTCTTAATCGATAGAAAGTGAGCCAATTTTCTCCTCATATCAACTACAACCCCTATGGAATCAAAACCCTTCCTAGTTTTGGGCAACCTAACCACAAAATCTATATTAATCACCTCCCCCGTCCAAGTAGGAATCTCTATGTCTTGGGTTAAGCCACCTGTCCTTTGATGTTCAGCTTTGACTTGTTGATAACTATGGCAATTGAAAATGAATTTGGCAATGCCCTTCTTTATGGCTCTCTACCAATACACATCTTTCAATCTCTATACATTTGGTAGAATCAGGATGAATATAATAAGAGGAGTTATGGGATTCATCAAGAATCTTTTCCACTAAGACATCAACATAAGGTACGCAGAACCTACCTTGGTACCTAAGGGCACCATCTTCCCCATGGTAGAAAACCTCCACCTTGCCCTCTTTCACTGATGCCTTCAATTCTAACCAGGAGGGATCAAGATCTTACTTTGCTCTTACCTCATCAATCAATGAAGATTTAGAACCATCAGCAATAATAACACCACCATTGACAACCTTTTTCAATCTAACCCCTAATCTACTCTACCGGTGAACCTACCTAGTAACCTCCATGCTACCACCATCAATATGAACAAGGCTACCCATAGACACCCTACTCAAAGCATCTGCCAAAATAATAGTCTTACTGGAATAATAATGCACACTCATATTATAATCCTTAAAAAGTTCTAGCCACCTCTTTCATCTCCAGATAAGATCCCCTTTGGGTGTGCACATATTAGATACTCCAGTGAACGGTAAACATACCATCATGCACCCTATATGACTAGTGACATCAAGTTTTCAAAGCAAAACCCCTAGCGGCCAACTCAAGGTCATAGATAAGATAATCCTTCTCATACATCTCAAATTATCTAAAAGCATCAACTTCCACCTAACCATCTTCCATTAACACACAACCCAAACCAATCCGGGTGATGTCACACTATACAACAAACCCTTCTAACCTTTTTGGTAGAGACAAGATAGGAGTGGACACAAACTTATCATTTAAAGGTCGAAACTCTTTTCACACTCAATGGTTCTTCACATACATCTCCTTAAGATCAATCTTAACACCATCCCCTAATGCCACATGACATAGGGAGGTGAAATCCTTTAACCATATTTCACACTTCACATACTTAGCTTACAACTCCGCTTACCCCATGATTTGCAACACTAACCCCAAATAGTTCACAAGTTCTAGATAAATCCATACTCTATCACTAGAGACCACCACAAGCATAACAAGGTAGGGACTAAAGACCCTATTCATGAAACCCATAAACATAGCTGGTGCATAAGCCAATCATGAACTCGACATACTCAAAGGCTCAGTCCTAATCCAAAAAGACTCTTTGGGATATCATCTTCCATCATCATCACCTCGAAACAAACCTCGAACCAAAGATCAAGCTTAGAGAAATGACTAACCTATTGTAGTTGACCAAATAGATTGACCATTCTTAACCACCAACAATCTTATGGGTTATAGAATCCAAGGAGACACAATATGCAAGTAGTTGAACCATATCAAGACCTCCAATCCAACAAACAACACAACAAATGAAACAAGTCACTTTCAAACAATAATAGGCTCATCGATGCGATAGACACTAAAGAGAGTTTGGGACACACATGAAACCCACTAGCAACCAAAATAATAATGAAAAAAATAGTGGTACACCGGGCCCATCAATGCAAACACATCAAAGCCGAAGGAAATTCAACATACCAATAACAACATTGGGATCCTCATCCCCTCCTTGAGCCTTTTGATCAATATTACCTCCTTTACCCTTGTCTTGAACATAAGGGCAATCTGGAATTTTGTGGCCCATTTCACCACACCCAAAGCATGCACCAGCATTCCTCCTATAGGTACCACCATGTTTCCTGCCATATTTTGGGCATATAGAATGAGTCACCCCACCATCATCTCCTTTACTCTTATTGCATTTATGAGGGCAATCCTTTAACTTATGATCTAAATCTCCCAACTATAACAAGAGTCGGTACCTCTTAAGCATGAGCCATCATAGCACAAGAGTCGGTACCTCTTAAGCATGAGCCATCATGGCATCTACAACACTTTGGGTACCTATCATGAGGCACCACACCACCTCTACCTTTGGAACTTTTGAACTTTTCTTCAATATGGGCCCTCATGGCCTCACTACCTCTCCCCTTACCATATGAAGTCTCGGGGGAATTCACTTATTGATCGAGGTGAGCTACCAACTTTGTCGCTGCTTTGGCCAATACCTATAGAGCATTGCAAACCTCTACATTTGTTATAACACCACTCCGAGTAGCTTGAGACTTATCCTCTAATGTAATGGTTAGGAATTAGTAATAAGCCCTAGGGGAACTAATACTATTGCACGACATAGATTATGAAGAAGTGAAATATTTCTTAGAATGCCTCAGAGCCTCCCATTTATAGTTATGGTGTGCTTTACAACCCTGAATAAGACTTTAATCGATATGGTGTGTTGGATATCGAGGATCTAACAACCTAGTGCTCTGATACCAAGTTTGTCATGATCCAAGCCTAGGGCCTAGACATAAAATGATACAAGGGGAGCCTGAAGGGACCCCAAGCAAGCCTTTTGGAATATCATTACACATCCTTAGTCGTGGAAGCAATAAAACAAGCATCAAGAGATAATAAAGTGGGATAACCAGGGCTAAGGGAAAACACTTTCATATCATAGACATCAAAAATAATAAACTTAAGGCTCTTAGTATAGATACATGACTTGTCCAATAAAAACCTTTAATACATAGATAAGAGCAGGGGCAAGACAAAGCAACAGGGCTCACCTTCATAGTCAAAATAGAACATAAGGAAGAATGTCTCAATATATAATAAGAGCAACATAGACTAAGGTCCCCGAAGTGGAGGACTCACCAACTAGCTTGAGTAGCATCAAACTAGCCATATGTAGGAGGAGGATGATCGACTTGGGCACCTTTTCCTACATAGTGATATCATGTAGGCAAGAGTATGTGTTAGTACGTTTGAATGTACTAAGTATATAGGATGCAATACAATAAGAATTAAGCATCATAGTCAAAATGCACATCGATAGGTAATAGGCATAATATAGAAATACGGCATGTATAATCAATGCATAAGTAAAAAATGCTTAAGTAGCTATATAGGATATCATATGTGTAGAAGAGACTAAGCTAGATTTCAAATATACAAACCCTTTGGTTGGTTGATGATGGTTTCACCCCATCATCCTGGTGGTGTTGTACAAACCTTCACATGGTTTATGATAATCACACCTTTATCACTATAGTGGTAAAGTACAAATCCTTCACATGGTTGATGAGTACAAACCCCCCACCTTGGTTACCTGGGTTCTTGTCCCCCTAGATCAGGCATGGTCTAATGCAACAATTTATATAGTGTACATCATATACATAAGCTCATTTCATCATTATATAATCAATCATATCATATCTCATGCTTTGGAACTTCAATTCCTCAAGAAACCATAACCGAACATTTTATCAAACACTTAGAGGGTGTGTAATGCTAGTATAAAACCATGAAAATTAGAGGTGATATCATGCAAGAAAATTCTTTGTAAAACCATCAGTCAACACCTTGCAAATAGCTCAAGCAACATGCATCAAAACCCCTCCTCAACTCTTGCAACAGATCAAAAATTATAGCTCAAAATATAGCAAAATAGTCACACTTTCACAAAGCTTTAACATAGTGTGCAGTGAATTTCATAATAATCAAGACCAATTTGGTAAATCAATTTTGAATCATGCAACTTGAATAAAGGGAGGCTTGGGTATCATAGGTGAAAGGAACCAACATATCTTAGCTTGGAGATGAACTTGGTGAAGATTGGAGATGGAGACTTGAAGCTTGAAGAAGAATCTTGAAGAAAACTTTAGCTTAGGATGAGGGTTTGAGACTTGAATTTGGGAGTGAAAATATGGCTAACTTAAAGCTTGAAAAAGAACCTTGAAGGAGAACCTTAGCTTAGGATGAGGGTTTGGGACTTGAGTTTGGGGAGTAAAAATATGACGAAGTGTTTGAGTGAGTTTTGGGAAATGTTTAGGATGATATGAGGGTTAAATAAGGCTAAGTATAGGTAAAAACATGTTTAGGAACACATAGGTCCAAAACCGAAAAGTCTTGGACTGCACAAAGAAATAACTTTGTAGAAACTACACAAGTTCATCTTTTGGACCTCTCACAGAGACTAAATCAGCACATGTCCACGATGAAGGCGAGTCGATGTACCATTGTGGAGAAATAGTCGATAACTGGTTTTTAGAAAATTAAAATTGCTATTCTTGTGCTCTTAAATCGAGGTTAGACCCTTTTCTCCCAAATTTTGACCCCTGATTAAGAATATGAAGTCGAATTTTTGATATCATAAACGGATTTTGAGATATATAGAATTTAAAATTTTAGGCATTTCAAGGCACATTTTCGAGCACTTTTTGTGGTCATTTCAGGAGTCACAAAAGATGAATTTGCACCAAAATTAAGCCAAGTATAAGCATGAAAATCTAAGATTTTTAACATACCAGTCATAACATTTGGAGCCTCCTCAACTTCCTGATGTGCATGAAGAGTATAAAACTTGTTATTTCTTAGAACAACTCCTTGGGGAGCTCTTTGTTGACCTTGACCACATTGAGCCACTTGACCTTGGCCTCTTTGAACATTCTTGGCACAATCATCAACCCTGTGGTTCTTATCACCATACCCACAGCAAGCCCTGAAATTCCTCCAACAAGCACCTGTGTGGTGCTTCCCACACTTGTCGCACTGGGGATACCATAGTCCATCGCCAAACTGGTGCCTAGGAAGGAGGAACCCTTGTATTAGCAACTTGAGCATTGGAACCTTGGCACAATTGGAAGCGACCAAAACTACTACCCTTGGAGTTAGAGAACCCACCACCATCATACGCTCTCTTAGGATCGTGCACCCTCCTTTCCTTGAGTTTTTCCCCTTCAATCTGCTCTATATATACCATGAGCCTAAAGATGTCCATCTGCTGAATTAACATGGTCATATGACATTACTTCATAACCATGTTAGAGATACCAAAGATAAACTTTTGCATTTTAGCATGGGGATCACCCACAAGCGTAGGCGCATACTTGGAGAGTTAGTGAACTTAAGGGCATAGTCCTTCACACTCATACCACTCTCTTTAAGGTTGATAAACTCAACCATCTTGGATTCTCTAAGCTCAATTAGGAAAAAGCGATCTGGGAAGGCAGGCTTGAACTTTTCCCAATTAACAACATTACCATGAACCCTTTCCATCGACCATTTGGTGTACCACACTTGAGCTACATCTTTCAATTAATAAGCAGCCAACTTAGCTTTCGATTCTGAAATGACACCCATAATAGTCAACACTTTTATAAGCTTATCACTGAGCTCTTAAGCATCCTCAACAGCCTTTGACCTATATAACTCAGGAGGATTCATTCGGGTGAAGTCTCTCACCCTAGAAGTCGGGGTAGGATCCTAAGGAAGATTAGCTTGCCTAATTTGAGACACCACCTATGAAAGCATAGCAAAGGTCATACGGACTTCATCATTAGAGATAGGCTCTTCCATAGGTCCTTGAGATGCTTGACCCTCATTAGCCGGGGTCGGTCTTAGTAGGGAACTCTTCCTCGAGGCATCTTCTGTAATGGAGCAGGGACACCATCAAGATACAAAAATCAATCATAAGGTCCATAGCACAACATAAGACATGAAAAAGTGAGACAATTCCTAGAACGTCATCATGGGCTCCCACTTATAGGCATGGTGCACTTCACAACTACGAATAAGACTCTACTCAATGTGACATGTTGGACTACGAGGATTATTTACAAACCTAGTGCTCTAATACCAAGCTTGTCAGGACCTGGACCTAGGGCCTAGGAGTGACATGGCGAGTGAGAACCCGAGAGTCCCTAAACAAGCCTCAAAGTATCCATATTCACATCATCAATTTAGAAGCATAATCAAAATGTAAACACATACTTCTAAGGGATGGGAATAGGAATAATGCTATGGGAATATCATAGGGAATGGGAGTATCATGAATTCACTAAGCACGTAGCACATAAATACTAAGGGGCGGGTAAGTATGACTCACTTTATGCGGGCAATTTGGGACTTAGGATCTTTCACATCATGGTTATAACCATATCATAAAGAACATAACTAAATCATATAACGATAACTAATAGGTAGCCAAAACCATAAACAAAACCTCCAATCATAACACTTAGCGAGCTAGACGTCATACGATGAATGAATATACTTTTTGTGTCCCTACATTGTGAGGTTATATAGGAAAAAGGTATACGTTAGTTAGATGGCAAGGGCATATAATATAGAAGAGACGTATAGCAAAAGAGATAACATACAATATGCCATGAAACCAATGTTGCATGAAATGCACAAATGCTCATATGGAGTAGGGATGTGACCTCAACTGACATGAGTAAGATCAAGCAAGCTATTACTTAGAATCCTGATGAGATCCCCTCACCGACAAAGAGGTGGTCTACTTGCCAAAAGTAAACCATACTTCACCTTGTGGGCATCCTTATTTTGGAGAAACAGCCTTCCTTACAGGCATCCCCATTTTGGATAGGATTTTCACATAATATCATTGTGAAGGTCACGCTCCAATAAGAAAGCAATCGCTATCAGTAATTAACCTAACCGAGGTTAGGCTCGAATGCACAGAGAATACAAAGCTTGACTAAGGATTTTACTACTAACCATTTCTAGTACCTAAAACTAAAATCTCCAAAGAGGGGGGGAGGGGTTTTGTGATTCAAAAACAACATAAAATAAATGCTAACTACAATACGAAAAATGCTCAATTTTGGGAACAACATAGGAATTGTGCTCCCCATAGTTCGTTGACTCAATTACCCTAGATAACATAAGATTAGTGAATCACACATAGGATGGTAACTTAGGTTCTTCAGCCCTCTTGTGAAGGTGAAGGTTGAATTTCACCATGGAACTTGGTCAGCTACCATGGCGTGCCAACTAACGGTTACCTATTGTCCCAGTCAACCATCCCTTGGTTAAGTTTGGTCGATTAGACATGAAGATATCAACCGAATCTTGTCATCTACTTCCCTTTTCCTATTTGTCTCTACCTTGGTCGGGATCATGATAGTAGGCAGGGTTTGGTGTTGGTCACCACCAAACAATATTAATCATGAAGGGAAATAAACAATACATGCAAAATCCTAATCATAAATATGCACAAAACCTAGGTCATTTCAAGTCAACTACCTATGGTTTCCACAACCCCAAAATAAACAATACATGCAAAACCCCAATCATAGAAATGCAATTAATCTAGGTCATTTCAAGTCAACTACCTATGGTTTCCACAACCCCAAGTTGTGGGTTCTTAGCTACTCAAACCTAAGAAAAGCTTCAAAAATATCTTGGAGTAGTGTCTCTGGTCGCCCCTCTTTTAAAATAACCTAACGTAAAATATATATAGTGTGTACAAAATAACCCTAAAATTTGCACAGGATAGACTCATAGGAGAACCTACGAGTCATAGTTGGGGTCTCGTATCAGGATCTTGGCATCTTGGACTGAACTGGTACGACCCATAGGTACGAGTTATTGCTTGGGCTACGGCTAATATGTTGATCTTGTAGTCTTGGTCTTCAGTTTTTTGGTCCAACATTTTGGCTCTCTGATTATTGCTATAAGCCCACCTATATGAGTTGTAGAGTGTCTTACGAATCGTAAACTGGACTCATAGGAGTGACCTTCACTTGGCAGATTTTTTATTTTTGGTCTTTGATTTCTGCAATGACATAAACTATGATTCATATTGTGAGCTATGACTCGTAGGGCCTATGCTTCAGCAAAATCTACAACGTTCCTTCAAAATCATGCCGACCTAACTTTTCTATAAGATTAACACAAAACCACATCAAAACACTAAAAAGTCACTTTGAGAACTCACAAAATCCCTTATTTTAGGCACTAAATGTTTTGTATTATGACAACACATCAACATTCTCAACCTAGAATTATTGTCTGTCCTCAAGCGATGACTCAATCTACACAGACAAAGAGAAATACGTAGCAACTAGACTAATGGCATACATATCAACTTCTCTGATTTAGGTACCCACCATTTTCAAAATAGGATTGTAAAATTATTTTGCAAGCAGGAAGATAATAGGATACCTGGCAATCTAACCATGATAAGCTAAGGAGCATCAACCTTTCATAATCACTGGCATAGTCATATGTTAATCAAGTAGTACAAATTCCCTCACTAGAAAAAAGTCCCTTATACTCACAAAAGCACATTAAGAAATCAGAGACTGAGGGAGCATTCTCACTCTCACAATTATAATTCATGCACAATGAGTAACACCATAAGCTTTCCCCTATACTCATTTTTTAGTTTGGTTCAAAAGTGGATTGGGATCACTTTAGGATTTATTGGCTTGTAACATAGGCTCAGGGGGCATTGGTATGGTATTTTGGGCAAATAGTGACTAAAAAGCTATCCTTGAACCGTGTTTACCAACACATTTTTCTTTCTTACTCCAACCCTTTCACCAACTCCTCCCTTATTTCCCACTTTTTAAGCTTTTCTCGGGCTTATTCTTTCACTCTTCAGTTGTGCCTTCATTTTGAACTCAATGTTTGCTAATCTTTTCAACTTAAGTCACTCTTTTTCTTTCTTTTTCTTCACCTGGGTCATATTATTCATTTTCTTTCTTTTCACCTCAACTACCTATCCCATTTTTGTTACTTTACCACAGTAAGAGCCACCCTCAACTTAGGCTTTTAGCCTAAAGTGAAGCACACAATATCTTTGCCTCAAACCAGGGCCACCAATGCAGCCACCCTCAACTTAGGCTTTTAGCCTTAATCAAGGTTCACATGCTCAAGGATAGATCAGGGCCAATATCAGGGTATTTCATCAAATGAGGTGAGGTTAGCGAGGTGTCAAGAAAAAATATGAGTACATGAGAAGCTTAAACATTTGGAACAAGGGATTCAATAGTTCATTTGGTAGGTCATTCAGGCAAAAGTGGGCTTACTATCAGAACAAAGGCCTAATATCACTTCCAAATCAACTAATTCACTAAACTAATCTTAGAGTCCTAGGGAAAGTTCTGAGTTCATACAATGACACATGAACGCATCAAAATAATCTCACACACATGTGGCATTTGCATCCACAATCAAGTATAGACTCACAGGTCATGCTTTTAGTATCTACTTACATTCACAATATCATAACAAACATTGCCATATACTCCAAAGATGTATGAATGCATCAATAATCATAACCTCAATAATTTTGAGGGGTACCCAATTTGTATCAAAAGTTTGAAGAAAATCTAAGAACTATATATAGGCCAAAAGATATTATTACTATGCATTTACAAATTATCTATACTTCCTAAGACATGCCAGTTCAGCAAAAAAATTAAACATCCACAAGGAAAAACATGACAAGAAAACCTTGGGATCAAAAATAGGGGAAGTTATGGACTTGAGGCTACTCAGAATTAACCTTAATCCATAACTTCCACCACCCCACCAAAAGATGATACTTTGTCCTTAAAGTAAAGACAAAAACAAAACACTATAATATAGAAATATATACATACATTCATTAAAAACCAAAAATAAACATCCAAAGTAGAAGTAAAAATAACATCTAACATAAACATAATTAAAACACAACCAAAAATCAACATAATAACAAAATTGTCTGGAAAGACAACAAAGTATCAAAAATTTCTAAATAAGAACTGGGGTCAAAAGAAGTCAAACATATTGGTGCTCATGCACCAGTCTCGGTCTAATCAACAGGGTCCTGGGGTTGTCTCTCCCCATCTGCTACAGTGTCAACAATACCCTCTCCAGGTGGGATGTGCTGCGCTCTCTCTCTTTGCATAGCCGCCAATATAATCGACTCCTACACCACCTCCTCTGGTATGGGCTCGTCCTCTTATTGCGACTTCTTTGGGGTCGGCTCTAGGTCAGCATGCTCAAGGGGCCTCTTCCCTAGGGTATTTGGATGGTCGGTGAGACAATTAAAAGTCTCATCACCTTTTTGTGTTACCTCCAGGGATGGAATAGGGGCTGCCAACAGTTATAATAAATCGGCCTTAAAGTTGGCCAACTCCTCACTGAATTCACATTGGCAGGCCTAGCTCCCTCGAGCCTCTTCTAAACTCTTGCCTCAAATGTATTGATCCTGCCCTTCACCACTCGGGCTCTCTCAGCCACTAAATCTCTGCCAAATACCTCTATCCTCTCCTCATCGATTTGGAAAGAGCTATCTCCTCCATTTGGTACTCCAGATGATTGTGCTTGTGGTGAGGGCATGCTAGCCTCAAGATTAGGGTGCACATTTATTTTTTTATTTGACTACTCATCCTTAGATATGTCATCCCTTGGTTGGTATCCTGGGGGTGGGGCAACTACCCTTCGCCCTTTTGGAAACATTGTCTCAGGTTCAGGGTTGTAGATTCAGGATATAGGTACGACTCGAAGGGTGACCTATGAGTCATAGTCTTCACTCGTATCTTATTCCAGAGATTCATTGAAAATTCAAATCAGGATCACGAAACCACCATCACATCTTGTAACAGGTGCTATAAGTCATAGGTGAAACTTGCATAGAAAGAGTTCAGGCACCTTGGGCAACTGCTCCCTTCTACGAAAGGCCACTATGACTCGTAGAGAAACCTACAACTCGTAGTAGAAAACAAAGAGCCTGACAGGTGTTTCTAATCTTTCCACAAAGATTGACAAATAGATCAAAGAGGTATTAAAGGTTACAATCACAAGAGCATAGGCAGTGCAGCAATGAGCATAAGTACTATTCATTACCAATAGTATCAAAACAAAGTATGACTTCCTCCTTAACAGTTCAAAACTCACATAAAATTTTTCCACACCAAAGCATACGGGAAAATACACTATACTACCCCCCAACTCAATAATTTCAACCCACACAAGGTTTATTATGATCCATAAAATAAGTAATACATGTACATGGTCATAATATTAGATAAGAAATTCACCAATCATGAACAATATCCCAGACTCTACCTTTTTCAAAGATATAAACAATTATATAACTCATGTTCCTTACTATCACAAGCCTTTTGCATGGTTATACTAATCATGATCTCAAGGCTTACATTCACTCATCTATAAAGCAAGGATTTTTTTTAAAGATAAGCAGAATCTAATTACGAGAAATTACTAGGTGAACGAATGAATGAACAGGAGAAGAAAGAC
This sequence comes from Solanum virginianum, assembly GCA_000787875.1. Taxonomy (NCBI): domain Eukaryota; kingdom Viridiplantae; phylum Streptophyta; class Magnoliopsida; order Solanales; family Solanaceae; genus Solanum; species Solanum virginianum. The sequence continues at coordinate 32,543 of DF360104.1, read as the reverse complement.
CGGACGAGTCTGTTAGTGCTCACTTGGCTTGCTGGGGGATCTTAGTACGTGAAACATTTAAGCATGCATTAACTAGTGAAAGGGAATGGTGGGGGGAAGATTAAAAACTAAAAGAGAAGACATTTCAAAGGAATATAAGGAGCCAAGAGACGTGTGTCTCTTCAAATTCCTGTTTAACATATAGTATATGATATAGTTATCATTTTTATTATGAACTAGGATTATTTATATCTTATATCGTGTTTGCTATTAGGAAATAGAGGATAAGACTTCCAGAACTAAGCCATCCAAAGTGGGTAAGCCAAGAAAGGCAGGAGGCCGTAATAGGGCAAGTATCGAGTTGTTGAGGCTTTGTTTAGGAAGATAATATCCTAAAAAAGTACGATGCTAGTAGTGACTAGATTATAAGAAAATGGATACCTTAGTTAATAACAAGCTATCATAAGTAAACCATATAAGGTATGGAAGGCAGGAATGTTTAAATAAAACTAAGTCTTAATAGCAAAGATAGACCAATATATGCCAACAGTGACCTTAATCAATAATTACTTTCATAATGACCATAAAATACTTATGTTATATATAATAAATAAAATACCAGAAATAGGAATAAGGATACTAATATGGGAAAAAATAATTAAATACGAAGAAGAAGAAATTAACAAGTTAATCACCTTATCTTCATATGATGATATAAACAAAGTTTTATAAGAATTAGATGAAAACATTAGTTACATAGACCTCCTAGATGACTCAAAAAATTATTATTCAAAATAAAATAAAAATGGACCCAATTCCGCAACCACCCCCACATTAAGCATGATTTATCCTTTCTTCAGCTCTTGATTTGTTCTTGCAGCCTATCACTTAAGATACACCAAATGTAGATCGATGTAATTGGTTCAAAGTCTTAATAATTTCAAACGCATATTAACTTACTAATCAACAATTAAAATACGATAACACATCTAAAAATAAAATAACGCACAAACGATACTTGGGTTACTTCCCAAGAAGGGCCTTGTTTAACATCGTGGCTTGACTTAGTCATTCATGAGTACTCAGACTTCCTCATGAGTTCTATCACTACTTCTTCTACTTCACCATTGTTCATCTTGCACTGCCTCTAGTTGCTCAGCTAGTTGCTCAATCCTATCACCCAGACTTTGCATCAATAAGGTTTGTTGTTCCACTTTGTAATTACATTTGAGGACGTCAAACTTTATCTCCCTGACAATGTCATCTTGCTTATTCACCTTGATTAGGACTTGTTCTAGCATATGCTCAATCTGAGTCAGTTTATCAGTAATACAATGTTGGCGGGGTTACCTTGTTAAATAAGCCATATTTTCACTTTTGGATTCGTTAACGGCTCCTGTAAATGCATTAGTGGTTAGGCAAGGTTACTTGTAAAGGATTGGTATACTTGGACAATATCAAATAACATGTCCATGCTCTCAGTGATCTCATTAAAATATTGTCTTAAGAACTCCCAACAAGACCCTCCAAATAATGTGTTGGCCTGCCCTTGTTGCTCGGAGGTTAATACTCAGTAGAAGCTTTCATCATTAGTCAAACCATGGTTTTGGCTTATTACCAAGCATTGCTTGTATCTCTCCCTAGCTACCACCAAATGTTCTCCTAGCATTCACTTGAAGTTGCAAATATTGTCCTAAACTTTCTGTTTGTTGGGTCTTTTGTAGAAATGAATAAGGAAAACCCTTCGTACCTCTCCCCAATTTGAATATATATCTAGTGTGAGTATGGATCACCATTCTGATGGTTTGGCTCTTAGGGTCATGGGAAACATCTGGAGAGCTATAGCATTCCAAGCAGGATGCCTTGTCTCAATTATTTCCCTGAGGGTGGACGTGAATTGTTCCAAGTGGGTTTGGGGTTTTTTAGACTCTTGCCCATAGAAGACAACATGCCTTTGCAATGTTTCAAGAAGGTCTCCAGTGATGTAGAGCTTTTATTTAGTCATGGTACCAGCTAATCTTCACCCAAAAATCAACTAACAAAAACAACAGAAAAAGTAAAATACAAGAGAATCTAGAAATTAATACTAGAATTAACTAATAGTGAAATCAAATCAAACCTAGCACGTATTCCCCGGCAACGGCGCCATAATTTCTGATGATGGCCGTGCTCCAATAAGAAAGCAGTAACTATCAGTAATTAACCTAGCTGAGGTTAGGGTCAAATCCACAATGAATATAGGGCTTAACTATAGGATTTCACCACTAATCATTTCTAGTATCTATAACTAAAACTTCTAAAAGGGGGGTTTTGATTCAAAAACAACATAAGATAAATGCTAACTAGAATACGAAAAAATGCTCAATTTTGGGAACAACTTAGGAATTGTGTTCCCCATGGTTCGTTGACTTAATTACCCTATATAACATAACTATGATTAGTGAATCACATGCAAGATAGTAACTTAGGTTCTTCTAGCCCTCTTGTGGAGGTGAAGGTAGAATTTCATCATGGCGCTTGGTTGGCTGCCATGGCATGCTAACTAACCACTACCTATTTTCAACCTCCCCTTGGACAGGTTTGGTCAATAATATGGGAACATATCAATCAAATCTGGTCATCTACTTTCTTTTTCCTATTTGTCACTACCTTGGTCGCGATCATGATGGTAGGAAGGGTTTGGTGTTGGCCACCACCAAACAACATTAATCATGAAGGGAAATAAATAATACGTGCAAAACCCTAATCATAAATATGCACAAAACCTATGTCATTTCAAGTCAACTACCCATGGTTCCCACAACCCCAAGTTGTGGGTGCTTAGCTACTCATGGCTAAAGCAAAAGACACAAAAATGCAAATAAGAGACATAGTTGAGACTTTCACTAATAACAATGAAGACATAGGCACCATAAGTTGCAAACCCACAAGCTTGATTGATCAACAATATGTACAAAGAAAGATTTTCAATTCCCGAAAATGAGTTTTTCAAGAAAGAACAAATAAGCTACTCTAAAACCTAAGAAAAGCTACAAAAATATATTGGAGTAGTGTCTCTAGTCACTCCCCTTTCAAAATAACCTAACTTAAGTTATATATAATATGTACAAAATAACCCTAAAGTTTGCAGAATAAACAGCTGGCAGCTGATAAGTTTTGCAGTTACGACTCATAGGAGAACCTATGAATCATAGTCGGGGTCTCATATCAGTGTCTTGGCATCTTAGACTGAACTGGTACAACCCATAGGTATGATTCATTGTTTGTGTGGGGTAAAACTTGTATGTTGATCTCATAGTCTTGGTCTTCAGTTTTTTTATCCAAAATTTTGGCCCTCTGATTCTTGATACGAGCCCACCTGTACGAGTCATAAAGTGTCTTATGACACATAGGTTGGACTCGTAGAAGTGACCTTCACTTGGCAGATTTCTAATTTTTGGTCTCTGATTCCTGCAACGATAGAACCTACGACTCGTAGGTGGGCTCGTATGGCCTATGCTTAAGCAAAATCTGCAACTTTTCTTCAAAATTATACCAATCTAATTTTTCTGTAAAATTAAAACAAAAACATATCAAAATGCTAAAAAGTTGCTTTGAGAACTCACAAAATCCCTTATTTTTGGCACCAAATGTTTTGTATTATGACATCACATAAATCGTATCATATCATTCTTCTCCTTATGGGCATCCCCATTTTGGAGTGTTAACCTTCCTTACGAGCATCCCCATTTTGGATAGGATTTTCATATACATATACCTATGTTTGGCACATAGTTCAAGAAAAGAGAGAGAAACCCTCAATATATCGATGCTAAATCATCATCCCATAAGAATACAAATACGTATATATATATATACATGCCTTCAAAGAAATGTAAGTCTTATTAAACTATTTCAATGTATTCTTAGGCTTAAAGGCCAAACATAATTCATAATAAATCATATTTACGCTAAAATGCCAAATCCCATTTCATATCACATTTTTCATGCGTAAGAATAGCCTATTTACATATACAAGATGGTGCGAACACTCGAAATGCTCAAATATCCTTAATAGTCGACATTTATGTGATCACATTATTGTCATAAACAATATCTTATCAAAATCATTTACATAAACATAATTGGGCTTAACCCACTTCATAATTTTCATAAAATCCAATGCTCATGAATGTTTATGCAATGATTGATGTGAGAATAGTATAGGCAATATAGAGTCCATCTTAAATCAACAATTCAATATGAAAACTCAAGTAAATCCATTAGTTAAATTAACATTCAAATCACAATTTACATTACTCATACTTGAATCAAGATTTAAAAGGGAAATGCACCTTCATAACTTCGTAATTTCAATGCATTTCATCATCTTAGGGCTTAATTCGTTTTAAAATTAGTAAATAAACATAGGACATATATCAATTGAATTTGTTGAATAATAATATTGAAAACCCATATTTAAAGTAAGCCAACATTCATGTAAATTACTTGAAAAGAGTTTGGGTCTTCTTGGTTAAAAGGGACTAAGAATCAAATCCACATACCTTAGCTAATAGAAGAGATTCAACAAGAAATTTAGTGAAGAAAGAGTCCTTCCGAAATGCCCAAAAATGCCTCAAAAATGTGCTTCGAAAATGCTCACAATCATAATTTCTATATATCCTAAAATCTGCGCGTGATATTAAATGTTCGACTTCATATTCTTGATCAGGGGAAAAATTAAGTGGAAAATGGGTATAACCTAGATTTTATCGTAGCAAAAAATAATTTTTGCCAAATTTGAAATTTCCAGAAAATGTTCGCGAGGCTCCATAACACGGAGCTATCATGGAGCAGTGTTGTGACTTCCTTAATTTTTTAGTTTTGGCCTAACACATTGGGATCTTTTCCACATGCTCTTTTATGTGTAAAATCACCTATACTTAGCCATTCTCAACTCTATATCACTCAAGACACAATCAAAACCCTCTCTGGCACAACCAAATATTTCACCCAAATTCAAGTGTCCCAAGCTTAACTCTGGATCTTAAGAACTTCATTCAAGCTTCAAGTTCTCATTCAAATCTATATCAAGGAAATCCCCAAATTTGAGGTATGTGGGTTTCAACCGTTGGATCTTTTCACCCATGGTGTCCAACTTTTATTTTTATGAAAATGGCACGTTTTCAAGTTGTATTATTTATGTGTATTATTTATTATAAGTTATAATTATAAATTATGTTTGGGTTTTATGAAATGATGATTGGAAACACATGTCTACATATTTCAAGCTTAGACTATGAGATGGTTTGTCTTTTGTGACTATGCATGTTTTGAGCTATGAAACTATAACCTATTATGAGGTTTGATAACGGATTTCAAGCTGTCTTTCATGAGGGTTTTACTATGTGTTAGTGGGTTGATTTACATTGAATTTTCTAACATGATTTCACTTGAATTGAATGTTTTTAAACTAGCATTACACATCCGCCAAGTGTTTGATAAAATGTCTTGACATGAGTTCTTAGGTTATCGATTATCTATGATATGGCTTACAAGTTAAGTGACTCTATGATAATGAAGGGACTGTGTGTATGTATTAAATCCATGACATGCGTCAACCACTATGATGGAGGGGTGATATGCCCATCTACCATGTTGAGGGGTATATACCTTTACCACTATGATGGGGGGTGACATGCCCTTCAACCATTTTGAGAGGTAGATACCTCAATCACCTTCCAAGAGGGTGATACGCCTTAGATTCCAAGTAATAGTTTACTTGGTTTATGAATATGGTCCCTTCCTACACATGTAATCTATATTCTCAAGTTATATGTTTTATAAGCATGTTTTACTTCAAGCATTGATCAGGCATGCCATATTGTTATTATACTTACCCATTGCGTATGTTTATGCATTTTGACTAAGTTGCCTATGTCCGCATTGATCATGCATGTCATATTGTTATTATACTTACCCATTGCTTATGTTTATGCATTTTGACTAAGTTGCCTATGTCCTATTGCATTGCATCCTACATACTTAGTACATTTAAACATACTAATGCATACTTTATACCTATATGATGTTACCATGTAAGAATAGAAGCACCTCTTGATCATCCTCCACGCGGCTAGTCTTGGCATTTTGGAAGAAGAGCTTGGTGAGTCCTCAAGTTCAGGGATATTAGATATCTTACTCTTGACAATTGTTTTCTCTTTATGTTGAACTCTTCATACTATGAGGGTGAGCCTAGAAAGTGTCTTGGCCCCCCTATAAACTATGATTAGAGGTGTTGTTGGAATAAATGATTTACTTATACTATGAGCTTTGACTCTTATATGTTTTATGCTACCAAAGATTTCCCTTTTTATTATCTCTTGTTGTTGTTTTCATTGCTTTTGAAACCAAGAATGTGTGATTTCTATGCTAATAGGTTTGTTTAGGTCCCTTTGGGTTCCCATTCACCGTGTCACATCTAGGCCCTAGGCTTGGGTTATGACACGTTCCTTGATCCCTAAGCTTAAAACCCACAAGAGTTCTTTGAAAGAGACTTGAGAGAAATTTTAAATATGAGAAATGAGTTTGAATGAGAGGAATAAGGTTAGGTCATTAGGAAGTCTTTAGGTAGCATAGGAAGTTACAAAATACCCTTAGAATAAATCGTAATTATGAAAATGCCATTAATGAAATGAGTTGAAAATTGAATATTTCAGTTTCAATGAAGGGGTATACGGTCTGTGAGGCACTACACGGGCCATATACTTTCCCGTGAACCAACACTTAGAAAATAATCACTTGATGAAGATCTAAAACGGTAATCACATACTTAGAACTTTTCAACAAATTCACCCATATGAAGGGCCGTATGGTTTCCCTTTCCACCTCCATTAGAAAAATCCTCCGAGACAAGTTCCAAGCCGATGATTCCATACTTAGAAAAATTTCACTTGAAAAACCATACAAAAGGCCTCACGGGTTGTAGCACTTTGTACGGGCCGTGTATTTGGCCTTGTCACCATACTTGGTCCCAAAATTATAGGATTTCAAGCTAAGGACACTACACGGCCTACCACACAGTCCGTGAGGGATCCATATGTGGTATGCCTTAATTTAAAATTTCACACTTAAGGCCAACATTCCATTGGCCAAGGACCTCTTTATGGAGGATCTACATAGATTGTGTGACCTCACATGGACCATGAGGGCTCCTATGGAGCATCACCTTGGTTAAAAACTTTCCAAAACTAAAAAGTTTCAGGCTCCAATGAGGTTGTATAATGTTTGGGTCCTTACATAGTCTTACTCAGTTGATGGATTGGTTGTTTGGCCTTTGGCCTTTATTTATCATTTGTCATTTGTCATTTTGTTTCTTTATGTATTCTTATAAATTGATATCTGCCATTATTAGAATGTGATTGAATGAATGTAAAGAGGTCGAGTGGTTCGCTTGGGGGCTAGTAACACTCTCTGAGTGGTGGCTATACCAAGGGTACCCTCCCGAGCTTGATGAACTTGGTATTAGAGCACGGAGTTAAGTGTATTAGGTAGTCTATGAAGTCATGTCTAGTAGAGTCTTATTTATGGGTAGAAGGTTATAAGACATTAGGAATTGTTACACTTTCTTGTATTCTGAGTTCGTGCAATAGAGTTTAACTCTATTAAAGTAGCTATCTGATTCGTGTGTTATATGCTTGCAAATCCTACCTGCTAACCATACCTCCACCTAAAGAAATGCTTCAGCTTACAACACTGAAAATCCCCCACTAGAGGTGCCTTTTTAGATGGAGATAAGGGGCTGAGGTCGATGTGCTAGAGACAATAGGGCTCCCAAAGCATCTACTACTTTGCTTTCTCCTGCTATAAAGGCTGATTTCAGAGGAGCTATCACTATGCTCACCGAACTGATAACCACTAAGAGTGGGAATCCAAGTTCACAGGCTCCTAGCTCTAGCTCCCAAGAGCCAACTGATATAATAAGACTTAGGAATTTTCTAAGAACGAACCCACAAGTCTTCACAAGTCTTTGGTTGAAAAAGACCCCAGAATTTTATTGATGAGATATGGAAGGTGTTGAATTGAACTTGCTTCCTATCAACTAAAGGATGTGGCAAATGTCTAGTACAATCAATGGGAAGAGAGTTGAGTCGAGGAAGCTGAGCCTACCATTTGGGACAACTTCAAAAGTGCCTTTCTTGATCACTTCTTTCCATAAGAGTTGAGGGAAGTAAAGGTTCAGGAGTTTGTTAACTTTAAGTAGGAAGGGATGACTATCAAAGAATATAGCCTTAAGTTCATACAAGAATGAGAAAGTTCATATTCGGCTTGGGCAAGTATGTGAAAAAGGAGTGCAAAGCGACATTGTTGATTTCGGACATGGACATCTCAAGGCTTATGGTCTATGTGGAACAACTTGAGGAGGAAATGAAGAGAGATAGAGAGGAGCACTTGAGCAGGAAGGCTAAGTTAGCCAGGCGTGAGCCTAGCTAGCATAAGCAAAGTAAGGGGGATAAGTCCTATTTTTAGAAAAGGTGTTCGAGTTATGTACCTTCCTCAGCAAGTACACTAACTCTGAGTAATAGGTATAATCAAATTTCTTATGGCCATAAGAATTCCAGAGCTTAAGGTTCTCAATCCTAAGATAGTGTAACTTAAGGTTCAAAGAGGAAACCACTATGTGGCAATATGGTAAACTCCATCTAGGTGAGTGTCATGAGGGCATAAATACTTGCTATAGGTGTAGATAGACTGGTCACTTCCAGAATGATTGCCCAATGAGGAGGTGGGGTGATGGAGATAATAGAGCTCAAAATTTAGCAACACCACTAGCCAGTGGTAGTCAGAGTGGTGCTATAACTAATATAGGCAGTAGAACAAACCATTTGTATATGATGGGAAATCAACAAGATCAGAAAGTTCCACCAGTTGTTATTACAGGTATGCTTTAAGTCTTCTTCTATAATATGTATGCCTTGCTTGACCCAGGTGCCACTTTATTATTTGTAACTCCTAATATGTTTGAGATCCTTCCTGAATATCTTCTTGAGCCCTTCAATGTTTCTACTTCTGTTGATGAGTCCATTCTAGCTAAAAAACATATATAAATATTGTGCGGTGTCTATCTATAATAGAGATACTTTGGCACACTTAGTTGAGTTAGAGATGATTGACTTTGATGTGATCCTTCACATGAACTGGCTTTATGTTATTATGCCTCTATCAATTGTAGAACCTAGACGGTCAAATTCCAATTCCTAATGATCCTATTATAGAGTGGAATGGTAGTTCTGCAGTACATAAGGGTAAGTTTATTTCCTACCTTAGGTACAGAAAATTCATTTCTAAAGGATATATCTATCACCTCATGCGAGTTACGACTAATGATGTAAAGTCTCCATATCAGGACCCCAAATTTGTACGACATCATTGGAGCTTGAAAATCTTTGTATCAGAGATTTTTGGACCAATTTGACACTTCAAGGGATACCTCACGGTCCATGTGAGGTTACACGGCCTATATGGCCTCTAGTGAAGTGGCCTTTGGCATCATGTTGGGTGTTTGTCCCTTGAAAGTAGTGATTTTGTCAAAGTTACGCCTTACTTGGACCCTTATAGCCCGTGAAACACTTGACTCTCCATGTGGTAGGCCGTGTTATGCTCTTGGCATAAAAAGCCATAATATTGGGACCAAGTAAGTTATCACGGCCACTCTCACATTCCATGTGGAGCTTCACGGGTTGTAAGGCCCCTTTCTATTGCTTTCAGAGTAAAAATTTTCCTAAGTATGGAATCACTATCTCATAACTTAATTGTGTAAATTTTGTAAATAGATGGGGCATGGGCAGTTTCATGGCCCGTGTGATGCTACACCGCCTGTGTGGTCTCCCGTGAAGGTGACTTCGTCAAATTTTTATAAGCATAGAATCTTCAAGCTTAAGCTAAGTTCACTTTCAAGACCTCAATTGAAGCTTATTTATGTTGTTTAAGTCCATCGTGGGTCTCCTACATCAAGCCAATTTCAAAGGAATTCTATTGGCTAGGTTTTTCATAAGTACCGATAGGAGGGTCAACTTTAAATGGTCATATATCTTAGATAAAAAACAACATGGTGACCCATGACCTATCAAATTGAATCGCTTTGAATTAGGTTTCCAACACATCTATGTACACCTAATTTAGAGTTTGTATGAACAAGAGATGCCTATTTTTTTAAAGCCAGTCCATGCAGTATTTTCTGAAATTTGCCTAAGTGAGGTCTCATGGGAGAGTTTCACGGTCCATGAAACCTTGTATGGACTGTGAGACCTCCCATATTTTTAAAGCACACCCATGTAGTTTTTTTCTGAAATTTGCCTAAGTGATGTATCATGGGGGAGTTTCATGGTCCATGATACCTTGTATGGACCGTGAGACCTCCTCATGGACCCCTGGCAAGGAATGTGATTTTTGCTTCATTAATGGCCTTTTTGTAATTGTGGTTTTTCCTACATATCTTTTATTACTTCCTATCTTATCTTAAGACCTCCAAATGAGCTAAACCTAATTCCTAATATTCAAATTCATTCCTCACATTTGAAAATCCTCTCAAAACTCTCTCAAGAACACTAGTGGGAATTAAGCTTGGACTTCAAGGAAAGACTCTTTCTCCTACAAATTTCTTCTTGGAACTTCTTCATTAGCAACCTATGTGGGTTTTGATCTTTATTTCCTTCCAATCAAGGAGACCCAAAAACTCTTTTCAAATGACTTTCATTAATTGTTAGCTTACTTGAAATTGGACCTTTAAATATTGTGATTCCTTAAATTCAAATAATGTATGGATTATGTTGATTCACTGATTTTAAGTTTATTTAAGCTATAATATTATGAATTTCATCGCATTTATGAAATTATGAGTATTCATGTCCCTATAAAGCATGTTTTGTTCATAGGCAATTTACATTATGATTTTAAATATGGATTAATTATGTTTTCACGTGAATTTCATATTGTATTGTTGATTTTAGATGAAATCTCAATTACCCATGCTATTCTCATAACATTCATGGCATATGCATTCATGAACATTGAATTTTATGGAAATTATGAAGTGGGTTAAGCCTAACTATGTTTAATGATATGATTTTTATAAGATATTAGTTATGACAAGAATGTGATCATATACTTGTCTATTGATTATAACTCTTTGAGCATCTTGGGTGCTTGCACCATCTTGTATATATGAATGAGTTATTCCTATGTATTTATATTATGACTATGAAAGACAATTTGCCATTTGAGCCTAAGTATGAATTACTATGATCAGTGTTTGTCTTTTGAGCTTAATAATGCATTGAAATGATTTGGAAAATAATCATTGCCTCTTTTGAAAGCACATATATACATATGTATATATATATTCTTATGGGATGATGACTTAGCACCGATGGATTGAGGGCTCCCTCACTTTCCTTGAACTATGTGCCTAACAAAGGTTGTGAGAATCCTATCTGAACTAGGTGTTGTTCCTGTAAAGAAGGTTGCTTTATACAAAATATGTGTTGTTCTCGTAAGGTAAAATATAATGTGATATGATATGCTATAATGTGAAAATCCTATCCAAAATTGGTGTTTTCCCATAGGGAGGGTTGCTTCAAATGAAATGCATGTTGTTCCTGAAAGGTGAAGCATGATTTACCTTTGGCAAGTAGACCACCTCTTTATCGATGAGGGGATATTATCTGGATTGCTAGTAATAGCTCTCTTGATCTTACTCATGTTAGTTAAGGTCACATCCCTATTATATATGAACATTACTGCATTTCATGCATTATGAATTTATGGCATATTGTTATACTACCCTTTTTTTGGATATATGACTCTTTCTATATTATGTGCCCTTGTTATCTAACATTGGATGCAGGTTTTGTAAGTCATATGCATTGCACCTCGCATACTTAGTACATTCAAATGTACTAACACATACTTCTTCCAACATGATCTCACCATATAGGAACCAAAGACTACTTTCATCCACCGTTTGATAGATAGATTCGATTTGAGATACTTGTTATGGTGAGTCCTATCTTGCAAGCACTAGCTACTATTCCTCTATATTCTGATGCTTTTAATTATGTTATCTTTACTTTGAGGCTAAACCCAGGACATGTCTTCGCCCCCATCTCATCTTATGGATAGAGGCATTGTTGGACATCTTATTGACTCTTGTTAGATCTATATGTTATTTGTTGTACTTGAAACTTATGATTTTTGCTACTTATTAGATATGGCTATCATGGATTGATTATGAGGTTTATGATATATATATATGTATGTTTACATGGAAATGTAGAAAATCGTAAGTCCCTAATTGCCCCCATAGAGTGAGTCATACTTACCCGCCCCTTAGTCTTTATGTGTTATGTGTTATATGAATCCATGTTAATCCCTTTCCCTATGATATCCCTATAGTGTGACTCCTACTTTCCTGTCCCTTAGAACTATGTGTTTACTATTTGAATACGTTTCCAAACTGATTATGTGAATTTGGATACTTTGAGGCTTGTTTAGGGACTCTCGGGTTTATATTCGCCGTGTCACTCCTATACCAGAAGTCCAAGTCATGATAGAGATGGTAAAAGAGTAGTAGGTTTATAAATGATCCTTGGAGTCTTATTTATGGGTGTGAAGTGCATCACATTTTTTAGTAGCAGGCTGCAAGGCATTTTAGGAAATGTTTAACTTTTTCATGATTCTTATCGTGCCATAGAACTTGTCTTGAGATTTCCTATCTCTATCCTTCCCTATCGAATAGGTAGAGTTACTTTGGGCTCATAACGCAATCTAGGCAGGGAAGATGTTGCAGCTGATATTACAGTTCAGGTCAAAAAAGAGTTGGTGAAGGATGTGCATTGTTTTAAAAGCTTGCTCCTTTGGGTATTCGAAGTTTTCTTAGGTTGGCTAGTTATTATAGAAGGTTTGTTGAAGGGTTCTCATCTATTGCATCATCATTGTCCAGGTTGACTAAAAAGAAGGACATTCTTGTATGGTTGGATGAGTGTGAGACTTTGAAAAATTGATTTACATCGGCTCCCATTTGGACCTTACTGGATGGCTTAGATAGGTTAGTGGTGTATTGTGATGCTTCTCAAATTGGATTTGGTTGTGTACTTATGCTATATGTTAAGGTGATAACTTATACATCAAGGAAATTAGAGGTACATGAGCATAATTACATGACTCATGACCTTGAGTTAGCGCGGTGGTGCTTCGCTTGAAGATTTGGAGGGACTATTTATATAGGGTGCATGTTGATGTCTTCACCGACCACAAGAGTTTGCAATATGTGTTCACTCAGAGGGATCTTAACTTGAGCCAAAGGAGAAGGTTGGAATTCCTAAAGGGCTATGACATAAGTGTATAATATAATCCCGACAAGGCAAATAATGTAGCCAATGCTCTTAGTGTACTATCTATGGGAAGTGTGGCTCATGTGAATGAACGGCAGGAAGAGTTGGCAAAAGATGTTCACCATTGGGCTAGATTGGGTGTTGGGTTGACTGACTATAATGGTGGTGGTGTTCTGTTTAGAATATTGCCGAATCTTCTGTGGTTGTTAAGATCGTGGCAAAGCCAGACTCAGACCCATCATTTGTTGTGTTAAGAGGATGGTTGCCGAAAATAAGATAGAGGTTTTCTCCCAAAAGGGGAGATGGTGTAATTTGTACTGAGATTGATTGTATGTTTCGAGCATTGATAGTCTTAAGGAGAGGATCATGAGTAAAGCCCATAACTTTCATTATTCTATTCACACGAGATCTACTAAGAGGTACTAGGGTTTGAGAGAAGTATAATGGTTACAGGGTATGAAGAAGGATATAGCCAAGTTTGTATCTGAATGCCCTAATTTTCAACCCAAGCCTGGGGCCTAGATGTGAACGGCGAATGGGGAACCCAAAAGAACCCCAAACAAGCCTCATAGCATATCATTACACATCCTTGGTTGCGGAAGCAATGCAAAACAATATAAGAAATATAAAAAAAAGGGAATTGGGACTATGGGAGATACTCATATATAAATAGCTTGAATATCATAAGTAAGTCAAAGCTCAAGTATAATACATAACTTGCCCAATAATACCTCTAACATAGGACTTAACAGGGGCTAAGACAGACAACTAGGCTCACCCTCAATTAGTAAAAGTATACCAAAAAGAAGGATTGTCTTTAATACATAGCTTAAGAATATAGATATTACCCTGGCACCATAATATAAATGTGTAAAGAAGCCTCAACCGATATAACATAAGACCTTTTGGAGCCACCTACCTTACAGGAGCCCATCCCCTTTCGGACTAAGTGACCTTATTTACGGGAGTCTATGCCTTTTCGGATTAAGTGGCCCTCCTTACGGGAGCCCCTCCCTTTCCCGATTAAGTGACCTTCCTTACGGGAGCCCATCCCCTTTTAAATTAAGTGGCCTTCCTTACGGGAGCCAATCTCTCTTTAGATTAAGTATTTCATAGAACTAGCTCATCAAACCATTACATTTCAATCATTATTTCATCATTATATAATCATCATAACATCATTCATCTCATAAGATATGAAATGGACCTTCAATTCCTAAAGAAACTATAACCGGACATTTTATCAAACACTTGGCGGGTGTGAAATGGTAGTATAAGACCATGCAATTTAAGATGAAATAATTCAAGTAAATCCATTGTAAAACCATCAATTAATACCTTGCAACACCCTCAAGCAATATACATCAAAATC
>DF360104.1:0-16415 GCA_000787875.1 Solanum virginianum | reverse complement strand
GAGGACTCACCAATTAGCTTGAATGGATACCACTAGCCACGTGGAGGAGGAGGATGACCAAATGGAGAATCCCCTTTCGGACTAAGTGACCTTCTTTACGGGAGTCTATGCCTTTTCGGATTAAGTGGCCTTCCTTACGGGAGCCCCTCCCTTTCCCGATTAAGTGACCTTCCTTACGGGAGCCCATCCCCTTTTAAATTAAGTGGCCTTCCTTACGGGAGCCAATCTCTCTTTAGATTAAGTATTTCATAGAACTAGCTCATCAAACCATTACATTTCAATCATTATTTCATCATTATATAATCATCATAACATCATTCATCTCATAAGATATGAAATGGACCTTCAATTCCTAAAGAAACTATAACCGGACATTTTATCAAACACTTGGCGGGTGTGAAATGGTAGTATAAGACCATGCAATTTAAGATGAAATAATTCAAGTAAATCCATTGTAAAACCATCAATTAATACCTTGCAACACCCTCAAGCAATATACATCAAAACCCCTCATCAAGTCTTACAATATATCTAAGATTTATAGCTCAAAACATGGCAAAACAGTCATAACTTTACATAGCTTTAAAATAGTTCATAGACATGTTCATAGTAGCAAACTCATTTGTAGAATCAACTTTAAATCATGCAATATTAATTAAAAGAGGGTTTTGGCAACATGGGTGGAAGGACCCAATTGTTCAACACCACATACCTTAGGCCTAGAGTTGCTTGGAATTGAGGTTGGGAAGAATAGAGGCTTGGTAATGATCTTAGAATCCAATCTTGTTCTTGGGTTTCCTTGAAATTGAATTAGGGCTTGATTGAGGCTCTTGAGAGGATTTGTGAGTGTGATTGAGATGAGAGTAGTGAAAATTGGGTCCTTAAGATTAGAGTTTAGGTCTTCTAGGAAGGTTAAGATAGCCTAAAAAGTCAAAAAGGATTATTAGGATAATTAGCATTTACGAAAATGTCATTAGTGAATGGATGGAAAAAAATGGCAAAGTGTCATCTTACCGAAGACTTCACTGGCCATGTGGCACTCCACGAGTCATGTGGAGTGCTCGTGAGGCAAGACTTAGACAGAAAAATAGAATTGGAACACTTGAGAAAACATTAGCGTCGACGTCACTTTGACAGCCACTTTCACAGACCGTGTAGCGTTACACGGACCGTGTACTGATCCGTCCAGGGGCACTTAGATAGGAGGGTGGGGTTGGCCACGACAATCCCAGGTGAAATGGCCCATATCCTTTCACATGAGCCGTACAAGGCAGTCATGGTCCATGCCTTAGCTTCCAATGCCACCCACGCCTAGCCAAGCCTCCTAAAACACCTCCACGCCCCTCCTCAAGACCAGTGGTGAGTCACATGACCTGTGCCACTGGTCTTGGAGCAAGACTTAGCCACACCACGCTATTTTCCTGCCCCAAACATTTCCCATGACCTGTACAAGGCCACACTACCCGTATGGGTGCCCGTGGGGCTTCACTGCACAGGAGGCTCTCACGAAAATGGTCATAAGTCCTTCATCCAACATTAGAAGAGGTGAAATCAATTGCGTTGCAAAGAAAACTCAAAGGGATTTCATTTTACATGTTGTAGGACACCCAGTTCCTAATGTTCCAAGAGTTATGCTTGTTTAAAGTTGACCCTTACATGAAACAACACCCAAAACTCAACTTAGATGTAAGTCTTGAACTCGTTTAGGTACTAGGAGTCTCTCATGAACCTAATACACCCCAAACCTGACCAAATGAATATTGAAACATGGATACATAAGAACATAAAGTTACAAGGTGTTACAATATGTCTCCCTTGGGAACATTCATCCCCGATTGTCAAAGAAATGTACACAAGGAAAGTAGTCATGAAGATTTTTGCTAAAACATAAATGCAACAATGCAAATAAACATGATTTCCAAGGAAATTTCAACATGTTCATCAGTATTCTCATAATCTTATTAACATAAACATGAATGCATGCATTGACTTAAGGGCCAATACTTGAGACTTGGAATTATAAAAGGACTTGACATGTCATCATAAGCTTGAATAAAATGAAAGATATACGGATATTGCTTCTCCATGCCTGCACCAGCTCCCTGAGAAACACATGTGAATAGATGACTCTTCCAAAGGGGCCTTGACGAACACCATATCCTCATTAATCAACTTTTCCACCCTTTCTCTTCCAAAGTGGCCTTGATGAACACCACATCCTCATTAATCAACTTTTCTACCCTTTTGTCTAATACCTCTACCGGGACCTTCTCTGAAGCTGACTTATCCTCCCTCTCACCCACAATTTCAAAGAGTTCTATAGGATTAGAGTCACCAACACATCCCCTCTACCTATAAGCATGTCGAACCGGGTGAACCATATCTCCTATCTATAGGCTATTCTCCAAACTTATGCAACCTTACCAACCTTCTTCTACACTCTATGAGGACTCATAATCCTCAACTCCATTGTCTACCTTAAATTCATCTAATCCATATGGTACCATAACCACCATCTCCCTATTCTATCATCTTCTCACCCTTACTAGAGACAAAATCCGAAAGAAGGATTAAGCTTAGAGAAGTGACTATCCCATTGTAGTTTTCCAAACAAATTGACTATCCATAACTAAATCTTACTAGTAACAAGGGGTTAACGAAAGAAATACTAACTCCTGGAACCATCAAAGCATGCATAACCAAATCTAGGAAAATTTCTAACTTACCGGTAGCATCATCAGATACCTCATCCCTTCCTTGCCTTCTTTGAAGAGCATAGAACCTATTTTGCCTAGGAGCATCCCCATGGCCTTGAGGGCGACCATCTCTACCTTCGGTTTGAGCATAGGGACAATCAATAACCTGGTGACCCATTTTACCACATCCAACGCAAGCACTAGAGTTTCTCCAATAAGGGCCACCATAGTTTTTCCAACACGTAGGGCACTTGGGCTTAGGCCCTTCACTATTACCACCTTGGCATCTGGGGTTATCATTAGAAATTCTTTCGTTAAAAGCATTAGAAGACCCTTGGCCTTGATAGAATCGACCATCCTTGGAACCTTGAAACTTATCATCAATATAGGCCCTCTTGACCTCTCTACTCCTACTCTTCCTCAACCTCCTCTTCCATTTGTTTGGCATAGGTCATAAAATGGGACAAGTCCATGTCACTAATCAGCATAGCAGACCAGCATTCTTCACTCACTAAGTCGGACATCCCTATCACGAACTTGTTCATTCTATATCTTGGGGCAGCAAACAAGTAGGGAGAAAACTTTGAAAGTTGGTTGAACATAAGGACATACTCCCTTACACTCATTGACCCTTGTCTCAAATTCAGGAATTCCACCAATTTAGCTTCTCTAAGCTCAAGAGGGAAAAACCGATTAAAGAAAGCCACTTTGAACTCTTCCCAAAGCACCACATAGCCAACTCCCTTCTTGTCCTTTCATTGGTTGTAACATATTTGTGCTACTACCTTAAGTTGGTAGGCTGCCAACTCCGCCTTTTCTTCCGACCTCACACCCATAATAGCCAATATCTTGTAGACTTCATCAATGAACTCTTGAGGGTCCTCATCAACCTTTAACCCATAGAATTCTGGGGTATTCATTCTTATGAAGCCTCTTACCTGTGAAGCCGGTGTAGGAGCATAAGGGGCTTGGGTACCTTGATTGACCTGATTAGCCACAACATGTGCAAGCAAGGTGAGAGCAACTTGAAGCTCCCCATTTTTTGGTTGCTCCTCAAGAGTGTAAGTTTGTCTTCCCCTTGTGTTTAGCATGATCTAGCATAGCAAAAAGCAATCATTAGGGGGAAAAACTTACTCCAACTCTATGGCATAACTTAGAACATGAAGAAGGGTAATATTTCCCAAAACATCTTATAGCCTCATACTCATAGTTGTGGTGCATAACAAAACCATGAATAAGACTCTAATCGACGCAGTGTGTTGGACTCTAAGGATCTATCAACCTAGTGCTATGATACCAACTTTGTCACGACCCAAGCCTAGGGCCTAGATATGACCGGTGAATGGGGAACCTAAAGGAACTCCAAACAAGCCTCATAGCATATCATTACATATCCTTGGTCGCGAAAGCAATGCAAAACAATGTAAGAAACATAAAAAGGGGGAATTGGGACTATGGGAGATACTCATATTTCGATAAATTGAATATCATAAGTAAGTCAAAGCTCAAGTATAATACATAACTTGGCTAACAACACCTCTAACATAGGACTTAACGGGGGCTAAGATGGATACCACTAGCCACGTGGAGGAGGATGATGACCAAATGGAGCTCCAATTCCTATATAGTGATATCATATAGGCATAGAGTATGTGTTAGTGCATTTGAATGTAATAAGTATGTGAGATGTAATGCAACAAAAGATAGACATCATATCAAAATACACCATAATAACCAATAGATAGCATAATAACAATATGGCATGTATAACCAACTCTTATGTAAGTCATGTTTTGCAAATCATTCATCTTACACAGATCATAATATAAATGTGTAAAGAAGCCTTAATTGACATAACATAAGACCTTTTGGAGCCACCTTCCTTACAAGAGCCCATCCCCTTTCGGACTAAGTTACCTTCTTTACGGGAGCCCATCCATTTTCGAATTAAGTGGCCCTTCTTATGGGATCTTGTACCTTTTTGGAATAAGTGACCTTCCTCACGAGAGCCCGACCCTTTTTGAATTTAGTGGCCTTCCTTACGGGAGCCTGTCCCTCTTCGAATTAAGCATTTCATAGAACTAGCTCATCAAACCATTATATTTCAATCATCATTTCATTATCATAACATACTTTACCTAATAAGATATGCAGTAGACCTTCAATTACTCAAGAAACTATAACTAGACATTTTATCAAACACTTGGCGAGTGTGAAATGGTAATGTAAGACCGTGCAATTTAGAGACAAAATAATATAAGTAAATCTATTATTAAACCATCAATAAATAGCTAGTAACACACTTAATCAATATACATCAAAACCCCACATCAATCCTTACAATAGATCCAAGATTTATATCTCAAAACATGGTAAAACAGTCACAACTTTACATTGCTTTAAAATAGTTCATAGACATATTCATATTAGCAAACCCATTTGTAAAATCAACTTTAAATCATGCAATATTAATTAAAATAGGGTTTAGTCACCATAGGTGGAAGTACTTAATAGCTTAAGTTAAGATAGCCTAAAAAGTCAAAAAGGGTCATTAGGATAATTAGCATTTACAAAAATGCCATTAGTGAACGGATGGAAAAATTGGCAAAGTGTCATCTTACTAAAGACTTTACTCACCGTGTGGCACTCATAGGTCATGTGGACTACCCATGAGTCAAGACTTAGATTGAAAAATAGAATTGGAAAACTTGAGAAAAAGTTAGCGTTGACGTCACATTGACGGCCACTTTAAGGACCGTGTACCCTTACACAGACAGTGTACTGATCAGTAAAACCTAACCTAGACAAGAAAGTGTTTGTGGACACCACACACCTAGGTGACACAGCCTGTACCCCTTCACACCAGCTGTACAAGGCAGTCGTGGCCCATGCCTTAGCTTTCAATGCCACCCATGCCTAGCCAAGCCTCCTAAAATAGCTCCACGCCCCTCTTGACGGCTAGTGGTGAGTCACATGACCTGTTCCACTGGTCTTGGACCAAGACTTAGCAAGACCATGCCATTTTCTAGCACCAAACATTTCCCACGACCCGTATAAGGCCACACTGCCTGTATGGGTTCCCGTGGGGCTTTACTACACGGAAGGGTCTCATGAAAATGGTCATAATTCTTTCATCCAACATCAAAATGAGGTGAAACCAATTGCGTTATGATGCTAACTCAATGGGATTTCATTTGAAATGTCATGGGTCACCTAGTTCCAAATGTTCCAAGAGTTATGCTTGTTTAAAGTTGACCCTTACATGGAAGAACACCCAAAACTCAACTTAGAGGTAAGTCTCGAACTTGTTTAGGTACTAGGAGACTTCTATGAACCTAATACACCCCAAACCTGACAAAATGAAGCTTGAAATATGGATATATAAGAGCATAAAGTTACGGGGTGTTACACGTAAAGCACCAAAGACTCGGTGGTTTGACTCAAGATATTGAAATTTCTACTTGGAAGTGGGAAGAAGGAGAACATGGATTTCATGGTTAGGTAGCCTCGGACTTGAAAGCAATTTGATTCAATTTGGATGATTGTTGATCAGTTGACTAAGTCAGCTTACTCAACCAATGTTGAAGACAATGCTAAGTTAGGTAATTTGAAGTTGGTTAGACTTGATGGTATGCCTACTTTTATTATGTTGGATTTTGGTACCCAACATACTTCTCAGTTTTGGAAATCATCTCAAAAGGGCCTTGGACCTAAGGTGAAGTTGAATACATACTGCTTTTCTTTCTCAATCCATTGGGAAAGCCGAGAGGATAATTCAAACTTTGGAGGACATGCCAAGATCTTGTGTGTTGGAATTCAAAGATAATTAAGGTGATCATCTACCACTTATTGAGTTTACTTACAACAATAGCTTTCATGCTAGCATTTGTGTAACACTTTTTGGGGCTTTATATGGTAGAAGGTATAGCTCTCTTGTACGATTGCTTGAGTTAGATGAGATGACTTCTACAGGCCCAAATTTAGTTTTGAAGGCTATGGAAAGAGTGAAATTGATTAGGGAAAAGTTGAGGATGGTTCGAAGTCATCAAAAATTTATTTGGATGTTAGAAAGAGAGATCTTGAGTTTGTATTGGTGATTGGGTATATGTGAAGGTCTCACCTATGAAGGATGTGATGTATTTTTAGAAGAAGAGAAAGGTAAGCTCTAGTATATAGGTCTTTATGAAATTGTTGAGCAGTTTGGGAATGTGGCCTATAGATTGGATGTGTACCCGGGTTTGAGTTCTATTCATTCGATTTTTTATGTGTCTAAGTTAAGGAAGTTGGTTGGTGATACAAGTGCTATTATGCCATGGGAAGGTATTGAGGTTGAGGAGAACTTGTCTTATGAGAAAGTGCCATTTGAGATTCGAAATAATACAAGTAAAGTAGTTTCACAACTTATATATGGCTTTGGTTAAGGTACTTTGGAGAAATCAACATATGGAAAATGTTATGTGGGAAGTGGAATCAAGTATGATATGGCGATACCTCTATCCCTTCTAATCTACTCAATCCTATGATATTAAGTTTTTCCTATTCCTAGTGGTCCTAATTCTTTCACTCTTAGTTTCATGACATGACATGCATACATGTGCAAGAAAATGATTTTTATGATATTTTGAATGATTTAAATACATTTTGGTATGAGTTTTAAAGACTTTATATTTTCAATTAGTGAACTATGCATTGTACCTTGTGTTTGGATGTTTCATGCCCTAAATCAAGCCTTGTTCTACCACATTCGAGGACAAATGTTCCCAAGGGGAGATGATGTAAGGAACTGGTGGCCCGTGTGGCCTCCAATAAAGTGGACCTTGGCCTCATATTGGGTGTTTGTCCCTTGAAAGTGGTGATTTTAGCTAAGGCATACCACAATTGGACCTCACGGTCCTTGTGACACTTCACGGACTGTGTAGTGGCCTTGGCTTGGAACCCCATAATTTTGGGACAAAGTAAGGTGTCATGGCCACTCCACGGTCCATTTGGAGCTTCATGGGCTGTGAGGCCCTCCATATGGCTTTTGGAATGAGAATTTTTCTAAATATGGAAACATTGTCTCATAATTTGATCATGGAAATTTTCTAAGGAGAGGGGTATGGGTAGTGCCACGGCCGTGTGACACTACACCGCCCATGTGGCCTCCCGTGAAGGTGACTTCCTCAAATATTTCTAAGTATGGGAACTTTAAGCTCAAGCTAAGTTTACTTTCAAGCCCTCAATTCAAGCTTATTTATGTTATGTAAGGCTATCCCAACATCAAAATGAGGTGAAACCAATTGCGTTATGATGCTAACTCAATGGGATTTCATTTGAAATGTCATGGGTCACCTAGGTCCAAATGGGTCTTCTATATCGATCCAAGTTAAAAGGAATTACATTGGCTAGGTTTTTCACAAGTCTGATAGGAGGGTCAACTTTAAATGATCATATATCTTAGATTAAAATCAACTAGGTGACCCACAACCTATGAAATTGAAGCTCTTCCAATTATCTTTCCAAGGCATATGGTTTTACCTCATTTATATTTTGGATGAAGAAGTTCCACCCATTTTCGTAAAGCCCATCTATGTAGTGTTTTCTAAAATTTGCCCAAGTGAGGTCTCATGGGAGAGTTTCACGGTTCGTAAAACTTTGTACGGATCGTGAGACCTCCTCACCAACCTTTGGCAAGGAATGTGATTTTTGCTTCATTAATGGTCTTTTTGTAATTATGGATTTTCCTAAGAGTCTTTTATTACTTCCTACTATCTTAAGACCTCTAAATGACCTAAACCCTATTCCTAATATTCAAATTCATTCCTCACATTTGAAAATCCTCTCAAAACTCTCTCAAGAACACTAGTGGTAATTAAGCTTGGAATTCAAGGAAAGGCTCCTTCTCCTTCAAATTTCTTCTTAGAACTTCTTTATTAGCAAGGTATGTGGGTTTTGATCCTTGGATCCTTCTAATCAAGGAGACCCAAAAACTCTTCTCATATGACTTTCATGAATTGTTAGCTTACTTGAAATTGAGGCTTTAAATATTGTGATTTCTTAAATTCAAATAATGTGTGGATTATGTTTATTCACTGATTTTAAGTTGATTTAAACTATAATATTATGAATTACATCGCATTTATGAAGTTATGAATATACATGTCCCTTTAAACCTTGTTTTGTGCATGGGTGATTTACATTATCATTTTAAATATGGATTTAATTATATTTTCACTTGAATTTCATATTATATTGCTGATTTTAGATGGAATCTTAAAAACCCATGCTATTCTCACATTATTCATGGCATATGTATTCATGAACATTTGATTTTGTGAAAATTATGAAGTGGGTTAAGCCCAATTATGTTTTATGGTATGATTTTGATAAGATATTGGTTATAACAAGAATGTGATCACATACTTATCTATTGATTATGAATGAGCTATTCCTATGAGTGAGTATTATGACTATGAACTTTAATTTGGCATTTGAGCCTAAGTATGAATTATTATGAACGGTGTTTGGCTTTTAAGCATAATAATACATTGATATGATTTGGAAAATGACCATTACCTCTTTTGAATGCATGTAGATACATATGTAAATGTATTCTTGTGGAATGATGACTTAGCTCCAATGGATTGAGGGATCCCTCTCTTTCCTTTAACTATGTGCCTAATATAGGTTATAAGAATCCTATACGAAATGGGTTTGTTCCCGTAAGTAAGGTTGCTTCATACAAAATGGGTGTTGTTCTCGTAAGGTGAAGTATAATGTGATATGATATTCCATAGTGTGAAAATCCTATCAGAAATGGGTGTTGTTCCTCTAAGGAGGGCCATAAGCTGAAGTATGGTTTACCTTTGGCAAGTAGACCATCTCTTTACCAATGAGGGGATTTCATTGGGATTCTATGTAATAGCTCGCTTGGACTTACTCATATTGGTTGAGGTTACATCCCCACTATATATGAACATTACCGTATTTCATGGTATATTATTGTACTACCCTTCCTTGGATATATGACTCTTTCTATATTATGTGCCCTTGTTATCTAACATTGGGTGCACGTTTGGTAAGGCATATGCATTGCAATTTGCATACTTAGTATATTCAAATGTACTAATGTATACTTTTTCCTATATGATCTCACCATGTTAGAATCAGAGACTACTTTCATCCATCATTCGACGGTTAGGTTTGATTTGAGATACTTGTTGTGGTGAGTCCTCTCTTCCAAGGACGATCTACCATTCCTCTACCTTATGATGCTTTTGATTATGTTATCTTTACTTTGAGGGTGAGCCCTGGATATGTGTTGGGCCCCATCTTATCTTATGATTAGAGGCATTGTTGGACATCTTGTAGATTCTTGTCGGATCTATATGTTATGTGTTGTATTTGAAACTTATGATTTTGGTTACCTGTTGGATATGGCAATCATGGATTGATTATGATGATCATGATATGTATGTATTTTTGATGTGGAAATGTGAAAGTTCCTAAGTCCCGATTTAACCCCATAGAGTGAGTCATACTTACCCACTCCTTAGTCTTTCTGTGTGATATGTTATGTTAATCTATGTTAATCTCTTTCCCTATGATATCCCCATAGCAGGAGTCCTACTTTCCCGTCCCTTAGAACTACATGTTTCCTATTTGAATATGTTTCTGAACCTATGCTGTGAATTTGGATACTTTGAGGGTTGTTTGGGGACTCTCTGGTTCCCATTCACCATGTCACCTCTAGACCCTAGGTTCGGGTCACACCCTACCTTTTGAGTTGGTTCTAGTTGTTAATGAGTTCCCCAAACTCTTCTTTGATGATTTGCCTAGAGTTCTTCCTGATAGCGAGATTGACTTTTGGATTGATGTTCTCCCAAATATCCAGCCTATCTCTATTCCACCACATAGAATGGATCCTGCAGAGTTGAAATCATTGAAAGAGCAGTTGAAAGATCTACTGGACAAAGTATTTATTAGGCCAAATGTCTCTTTATAGGGCGTTCCTATCCTATTTGTTGGAAAGAAAAATGGATCCCTCAAAATGTGTATAGAATATCGACAGTTGAAAAAATTGACCATAAAGAACTAATATCCCCTTCCACGAATTGATGACTTATTTGACCAACTTCAGGGTGCCACTATTTTCTCCAACTTAGACCTCATATCAGGCTATCAATAGTTGATTGTGAGAGAATGTGACATCCTGAAGATGGTTTTTGAAACTCGATATGGTCACTTTGAGTTTCGGGTAATGTCTTTTGAATTAACCAATGCTCCTGCCGCTTTCATGGACTTAATAAACAGAGTATTGACACAGTACCTTGATATGTTCATGATTATGTTCATTGATAATATCCTCACTATTGACTAAGCTGACTCAAAAGAAAGCTAAGTTTCATTGGTCCGATGAGTGTTAAAAGAGTTTTCAAGAGTTGAAAAGCAGATTAATGATTGCACCAATATTGACTCCACCTGAGGGGACTAATGATTTTGTGATCTACTGTGATGCTTCTATAGTGAAATGGATGTGTTCTAATGCAAAGAGGTAAGGCCATAGCTTATGCTTCTAGGTTACTCAAGAACCACGAGAGGAACTATCCAACTCATGACTTAGAATAGGTTGTGGTGGTGTTTGCACTAAAGATTTGGCACCACTACGTATATGGAGCACATGTTGATATATTCACAGACATTAAGAGCCTGCAATATGTATTCACCCAGAAAGAGTATACTTGAGGTAGAGGAGATAACTTAAGTTGCTAAAGACTACGACATGAGCATCATCTACCATCCAGGTAAAGCTAATATGGTTGCTAATGCTCTTAGTAGGTTGTCTATGGGTAGCACTACTTATGCGGAAGAAGAGAATCTTGGCGGTTGATCTTATTGAAAATCATTGGCAATTGCCCTGTACTCTTGGTCTTAACCTTCCTAGTCCTTCTGCTTCGTACCTTAATTATTGGGATCTCATCTAAGCAATTTTTGTTTTGCAACATCATGTCTCTCTGCAACTATCTGACTCATTTTACCAATAATCAGAGGTTCCTCTATTATGGCAACTTCAAGTTTCTTGGCCCTCTTTGTTGTATATGTTATTCTTGGAGTTTAAATGTTAATTTCAATGATGTTGCTAATTTTTCGACAGCTATCACTTTCATATCTTCAAAGTTATGTTGCATCGCATTTTTTGCTTTTACATTCTTTGTCCTTCGGGTTCTTTGCTTTTTAATAAGGATTACAACCTCACTTTTATCAGCTGCATCTTTATTTTCAACCTTATGTATTTTTATAGCTATCATATTCATATTTTTATAGCTATCAATCTTCACAAGGATACTGAATTCTTTGTCCTTACTCACTATCATCTTGCGGTAGTACATAGATTCTTCTTTCTGTGGGATAAAATAACCAATATATATTAGTATAAATATTCAGTAAGCACATGGTTTAAGTTGTTTAAATTCGTTGTTCTTTAATGTATTAATTGATTTACCTTTTTACATCTCGAGTGAAAACACTCTTTTATGTCACAACCAAAAATGTATTATGCTGTGTCAAATAATGTAATACTTAGATATTGTACCTTAATAGTGACATCGATGTTTAACCTATATCTGAAATACATACAAAGATGTAATTATTAACTCTTCATTTGTTTATTGTAGTAAATAAAAGTTTGGTTAATTCTTTATGTGTTTCTCCTCTTCATAATCAATATCTTCAGTACTCCTGCAATAGTCATAACTTGCACTACTCTTTACAATATTCACTTGCCTATATCATTTCTTGCAGGCATGATACCACAGCTCATGATTAATGTCAATATTGGATACCTTAGCTTTAAACTTATAGTACATGTCCTATACATAAATTAGCACAATCAATTTGTTGCATGTTAAACATATAAATTTACTACTCATTGATATATTAGGATGGGAAGGTACTTTCACATTGGCAAGCGAACCGTTTAAAATATCACCAGTTTTCACTTCCCAAACTATCCACATTACTTTACTTGGCAATAAACTCTTATCGATATTTTCTGCCTTCATGCCATTGCACCTGTAATTCAAATTGGAAAAAACAAAATTAAGTATAGATAAATTGCATATGTGAAGGCTATTATTAAGTGGAAGGTAAGATGTTGTATTTATACCATAGTTCGATATTGTTAGCCAATTCAAATAGTGGGCTGATTAGCAAACTACTGATCGGAGTCGTGGAAAGAACGAAATGCCCTATTGGAAAGGAATAGTAAATTTAGTGATGCCTTTACATAGTTTAAAATAGTATTCAAATATATAATTTTGGGGATTTATACATTGATAAATAGAGCACTTAACATCACAGATGACGAGCACCGATTTGACAATTTCAAGGTTCTCTAGTAATTCACCGTCTATCTCAGCAAAGTGTCCTCGTAAAGTCATAATTTTTTTACTATATTTATGTATGAAAAATTTAATATCTTTATTGATAAAGTTTATTCATGTGAAATTGTGTATATCTCAAATTCAAAGTAAGTATGAGTTTAGATTTCTTTTGAAACTATTACTTCATGCCTTTTGCTTCGTCCATCTCCATTTAGTGATTTTACTTTTATTAAAATACATACCAGATCTATAGGAAATTTATATTATTACACATATGTGTAATTTCTTGTGCACGATACCAAATGAGCATTTACAAAAAATTTCCAAAGAAAGTGCCTTAGCTGATCCTCTCGGCTTCGTCAAAGGAAATAAAATCATTTGAGAATTGTCGAGTATTGAATTGGCTTGCACACTGTACAACATCTGTGACGTTATTGAGTGCTATTTCGAAGTTCTTATGCACAGATAGAAAATTTGGATTAGCACCATTTAACTTTTGATTTATAATGCAGTAGCTTTGATTGAGTTCAAAAGATTTATTCCATGTGTGAATGTTCTTTTTGATAAGAGTTGCGTGTATTTTCATTCCCTGCACCAAGATGAATAAGCATTAAAGTCATTAAAGTAGATTGCAAAATAAATATAATTCACTGCTAAAATAAAGGTACCTCTTCATCAACGAATATTAGTTGCCAACGAATACTCTCACCATTTACATTTTTGTACTCTTTCGTTAATCCACGAGGGATGACTAATATGTTAATCACACATCCTGTTGAGTCTCTTGTCAACTTGCTAATAGGCATGCATTGGTTTTTTAGCTCTTCTAAATCTGTCGTTGTATTCCTATAGCAGCTATAATATACTAATATAATATATATTTATGATGTACAAGCCTTTTATTTCTATCTAATTAGTACACTTAAGGTAATATATGATACTAATTTTCAAAAATATAATATACACCAAATTCATACTA
This sequence comes from Solanum virginianum, assembly GCA_000787875.1. Lineage (NCBI taxonomy): Eukaryota > Viridiplantae > Streptophyta > Magnoliopsida > Solanales > Solanaceae > Solanum > Solanum virginianum. The sequence continues at coordinate 2,379 of DF360104.1, read as the reverse complement.
ATTTTTGAGATTTGGTTTGACAAGCAACTTCAACTAATAATACTGCAAGCATGACCTTAATTTAAACAATAATGTAAGTGCAGATTTAAGAAATATAACAAATTTTGGGTTGAAAAAGCATTAAATAGAGCACAAGACAAAACTAAGATGGTACACAAAAGCTGCAAGCAATTGCTACTCATTGAGAGCATGGAACAGACTAATGAAAAATCAAACACTAAAATAGGGAGACATTTAAGAATGTTGAGTTCCTTAAGAAATTATGCATAAAAAATCAACCACATAGAGAGTCAATGTAAAAAAGGAAAAATTGAAAGAATTGTTTAAATATGGAATCAAACATAAATTAGGAGGGGGAGGTACCTTCACATTGGCAAGTGAACCATTTAAAATATCTCCAATTTTCACTTTCTGAGTTATCTGCATTACTTTACACGGTATTAAACTTATGTCAATATTTTCTGCCTTAATGCTATCGTGTCTGTAATTCAAATGGGTAAAAAATAAAATTAAATACATATAAATTGCATATGTGAAGGCTATTATTAAATGGAATGTAAGATGTTGTACTTATACCACAGTTGGAGATCATTATCCTATTCAAATGGTGGGTTGATTAGCAAATTACTGATCAGAGTCATGAAAATAACGAAATCCCCAATTTGAAGAGGAATAATAAATTTAGTGATGCTTTTACATAGTCTAAAACAGTATTCAAATATATAATTTTGGGGATTTATACCTTGATAAATAGATCTTTTAACATTGACCACCGGTTTGACAATTTTAAGGTTCTCTAGTAATTCACTGTCTATCTCAGCAAAGTCTCCCCATAAAGTCATAATTTTTTGATCATATCTATGTATAAAAAATTGAGTATCTTTATCGATAAAGTTTATTCATTTTAAATTGTGTATATCCCAAATGTAAAGAAACTATGAGCTTAGATTTCATTTGAAACTATTACTTCATACCTTTTGCTTCATTCGTCTCCATTTAGTGATTTACTTTTATTAAAATACACACCAGATTTGTAGGAAATTCATATTAATACATATATGTATAATTTCTATGCACAATACGAAATAAGCAGTTAAAAAAATTTACCAAAGAAACTGCCATAGCCAATTCTTTCGGCTTTGTCAAAGGAAATAAAATCGTTTGAGAATTGTTGAGTATTAAACTGGCTTTCACACTATATGACCACTATGAGGTTGTTCAATGCTAGTTTTAAGTCCTTATGCACAAATTGAAAAATTGGATTAACACCATTTAACTTTTCATTTATAATGTAGTAGCTTTGATAGAGTTCAAAAGATTTGTTCCATATGTCAACTTTCTTGTTGAAAAGAGTTGCTTGTATTTTTGTTCCCTGTGCCAAGATGAATAAGAATTAAAGTCATTAAAATAGATTGCAAAATAATTAATGAATATACTGCACTGCTAAAATAAAGGTGCCTCTTCATCAATGAATATTAGTTGCTAACGAATACCCTCATCGTTAACATTTTTGTACTCTTTCGTTAATCCACGATGGATGACTAATACTTTAATCACATGTCTTGTTGAGTCTCTCGTTAACTTGCTAGTAGGTATGCATTGATTTTCTAGCTCTTCTACATTTGTCATTGTATTCCTGGAGCAACTACGATATACTAACATAATAAATATTTTTGATGTACAAGTGGCTTATTTCTATCTAATTAGTACCCATATTGTAATATTTGATACTAATTTTCAAAAATATAATATACATCAAATACATGCTAATTTTTGAGATTTCGTTTGACTAGTAAGAAATTTCAACTAACAATACTCTAAGCATGACATTACTTTAAAGAATAATGTAAGATATAGTTTTAAGAAATATTACAAACTTTTGGCTGCAAAAAGCATGAATCAGGAAACGTGACCAAACTGAGATGGTATACAAAAGCTTCAACCAATTTCTACTCTTTAGATATGAGAGTATAGAATAGTCTAATGAAAAATCAAACACCAAAATAGGGAGAACATTTAAGAATCTCAAATTCCTTAAGAAATTATGTATAAAAAACCAACCACATAGAGAGTCAATTGTAAAAAAAAAGAAAAACTGAGAGAATAATTTATATATAGAATTAAACATAAATTAGGAGGGGAATATACCTACACATTGGCAAGTGAACTGTTTAGAATATCCCCAACTTTTACTTCCCGAGCTATCCACATTACTTTACTTGGCAATAAACTTATGTGGATATTTTTCACCTTCATGCCACTGTTCCTATAATTCAAATGGGAAAAAATAAAATTAAATATAGATAAATTGCATATGTGTAAACTATTATTAATTGGAAGGTAAGATATTGTATTTAAACCATAGTTGGAGATCATTAG
>DF360105.1:92120-108783 GCA_000787875.1 Solanum virginianum | reverse complement strand
GAACAGAGGGCAAGTATATATCCAAAATATCAAAATGTCTACTTTCAAGATTCAAATCACAAAATGTCTACTTTCCGAATTACCAATCATACATAGGGCACAGGAAATATGGTCGCTCACCCGTTACATATCAAACATAGGATAAGTGAGTCAGCATTACATATCGTCATTCCTGTCTCACATATCATCATACAGATATAGCGTAAGTGAGCCAGGCGTTACGTGTCACCGTCCTTGTCTCACACGCTCCTATACAGGAATAACATAGGTGAGTCGGGCGTTACGTATCGCCGTCCCCGTACACACCTATCATAATACAGAAGCAGCCAATGTGAGTTGGGTGTTACGTATCGCCGTCCCCGTACACACCTATCATAATACAGAAGCAGCCAATGTGAGTTGGGTGTTACGTATCGCCGTCCCCGTACTCACCCGGCATAGCATAGCATCAAACACCACATAACAAACTAGTAAGCCGGGCATTACGTATCACCATCCCCGTACCCACCGTCAAACATAGCTTAACATCGGAGTACATCATATGCACAAAATCATTATCATAGATCCCAAACATAAGTAAAATATTCATATGCAAAATCAAAACAATATCTATGTTAAATTCTCTCAAACCTACCAGAATTTCATAAAAGGGTGTTGCGGGTCCCACGGCTATTGAAAACCTGAACCAGCCCAACTTAGGAGAAACATACTTATCCTAGATCATGCAAACTACTGCGGAATATTTCAAAACAGTTTTCAAAGCAATCCGGGCTTTCTATCAAAAGTTATGGACTTTTATAATTTCAAAACCAATAGTTCATAAGTTCTTTCCAAATTCCTCAAATATTGCATATTCTTACAAATTTACATATTCCAAGGACATAGGAATCTAGATTTTGACCAAGTATCATAAGGATGCCAAGGAACTAACACAACTCACACATAAGCCCGGATTCCAAGAATAGCATTCTTTCAATATTCATAACGTAACTATGTTTAACTAAATCATGCCAAAGAAAAAGAGGTGCTTTAGATACCTCAATCGCTTCGTCAAACTAATCCAAATACAACCCAATTCAACTCAAGTTTCGGGATGCTCAACATCTACAAATAATTCATAATCATGTTACACAATTAGCTAACAATTTCTTGGGCGCGAAATTCCAAGTTGTCTATAAATTCTACGAAAAATTTGGCAATATTTTCCCTTAATATAAGCCACCCCGAGAATCCATCTCGGCTCAAATTAATCAACAACAACAACAACAACAATAATATATCATCTTACCTCTTCAACCCCTTGAATAAGCTAAAATCACCAAAGTCGATGAAGGAAGCATTTTCTTGCTCAAATAACCCCTCCACGCTACTTAGGGAACTTTATATATAAGATTTGTAATGTCAAAATAATTTTGGAATCGAAAGAGGCATTTTCTCGCTCAAATAACACCTCCACACTACTTAGGGGACTCAATATATAAGGTTTGTGATGTCAAAATAATTTTGGAATCAAAGGAAGAAAATTTTGATTTTCTTGGCTCCTTAACCCGAGAGCTTCTTGGAGTTCTTGTTCTTGGTAGTTTTTGTTTTCTAAGTAGACAAAAGTTGAGAAATGAAGAGATAATGTTATATTTATATATATTTATCTACAACATACATTGGCCAAGTGTATCACACTCGGCCCAAATATAATTCAACATGGGTCAAGTGGTGTACAACTCTTTTTCTTCAAGACCCCAAGTTTTAAGAATGTCACTTTGGTCTCAAACTTTCTAATAATGTCACATTGGTCCCTAACTCTCCAATAATGCCACTTTAATCCCAAATTTTCTAAGAATGCCACATTAGTCCCAAATTTCATAATGCTTCCAATGCACAACAATACGGGTTCTAACATCCTTCCCCCCCCTTAGAACATTCGTTCTCGAATGTTAAACTAGCCTTACGGGTTTCATAACTAACTTAAGGGGAATTTTCTTTCCATTTGCTCTTTAGCTTCCCAGGGGTCACCCATCCTAGTACTGCTCTCACCCAAGCACACTTAACTTCGGAGTTCTGATGGGATCCAGTGCATTAGTGCTGGTATGATCGCATCCGAGGATTTTCCTTCAGTTATCACAATAATACATTCCACATTCACAATTTACTTATCAAGCAGCAAAGTCCAGTAAAATATTGAGTTACCAGTCCACTTAGTACCTAGTTTCTCTCGAAGACATCACTGAAACCAAAACAATCTGTCAGAAAAAAAGGAGTCATCCTAATAATATCGCTCTATCGCACGATCTAAGATCAAAAAGAAGAGTAACATCCTAAATGTCCTGTAGCCTCCTGTTTATAGATGTGGGGCCCAACACACCTATAAACAAGACTCTACCAAACATGGTCTGTGGACACTCCGAGGATGAACTACTCTGATACCACTTCTGTCATGACCCAGCCCCGTGGGCCGTGACTAGTACCCCAATTGGGCACCCAAATGCAAACACCAAGCCGGATTACAAACAGATGTCTTAATTTTACAGAAATTTTGGTAGAGTTTTCTTTGTTTATATACTAACTCAAATACCCTGCATACAGGAAAAACCCAACAAAACAACATATAGATATACATACGGCCAACAAGGCCACCACGGCAGTTAAAACCACTCAGCATACACATCATACATGTACGATCATACAAACTGGCACGACCCACATACACAGGTGTCCACAGACCTCTAACCAAACAAATAGAATCATAGGACGGGACAAGGCCCCGTCGTACCCTCGAATGAACATATGTGTAAAATAACAAACAAGAGTATAAACCAAACATAGGCTCCGAAACAAAATACTTTCCGAATTACCAATCATACATAGGGCACAGGAAATATGGTCGCTCACCCGTTACATATCAAACATATGATAAGTAAGCCAGGCGTTATGTATCATCGTCCCTGTCTCACATAGGATAAGTGAGCCAGGCGTTACATGTCATCGTCCCTGTCTTACATACTCATATATAGGAATAACATAGGTGAGTCGGGCGTTACGTATCGCCGTTCCCATACACACCTATCATAATACAGAAGCAACTAATGTGAGTTGGGCGTTACATATCGTCGTCCCCGTACTCACCCGGTATAGCATAGCATCAAACACCACATAACAGATAAGTGAGCCGGGCATTACGTATCGCTGTCCCCGTACCCATCGCCAAACACAGCTTAACATCAGAGTACATGATATGCACAAAATCATTATCATAGATCCCAAACATAAGTAAAATATTCATATGCAAAATCAAAACAATATCTATGCTAAATTCTCTCAAACCTACCAGAATTTCATAAAAGGGTGTTACGGGTCCCATGACCATTAAAAACCCGAACCAGCCCAAATTAGGAGGAACATACTTATCCTAGATCATGCGAACTACTACGGAATATTTCAAAACAGTTTTCAAAGCAATCTGGGCTTTCTATCAAAAGTTATAGACTTTTATAATTTTAAAACCAATAGTTCATAAGTTCTTTCCATGCTCCTCAAATATTGCATATTCTTACAAATTTACATATTCCAAGGACAAAGGAATCTAGATTTTGACCAAGTATCATAAGGATGCCAAGGAACTAACACAACTCACACATAAACCCGGATTCCAAGAATAACGTTTTTTCAAGATTCATAACATAACTATGTTTAACTAAATCATGCCAAAGAAAAGAATCTCGAGAATCCATCTCGGCTCAAATTAATCAACAACAACAACAACAACAACAATCCAACAACACCAACAATCATTTCAAGTGCCATTATAACCACAAATACATCAAATATGTTCATTTTAGCACACTTCCAAAATTGGACAGCATACTTATTTTCACATTTAGATGATGTCTAAGTATTCTTTTTCCTTCCAAGCATCATATTATACCAACCAAAAATCAAATGCATATTTCCAACACAACATAACATTACACTACATACATAGACCCAATTCGGCCAACATGCTACCTATATTTACACATAGATAATTTCCAACACTTTTTTCACCCTAGAAAGATCATACCCATGCTAATTAAACATAAATTCATATTTCTAATACAATATAACACTATGTAACCTACACCAACCTACACGGCTCCAACATAAACATATACAACTCACTTTTAACATGCTATCTTTTATGATTTTCTTTCAATTTAGCATACTACAACATCCATGCAACCTTAATAATACATAAAACAACACTAGATATCATCTTACCTCTTCAACCCCTTGAATGAGCTAAAATCACCAAAGTCGACGAAGGAAGCATTTTCTTGCTCAAATAATCCCTCCACGCTACTTAGGGGACTCTATATATAAGGTTTGTAACATCAAAATAATTTTGGAATTGAAGGAAGAAAATTTTGATTTTCTTGGCTCCTTAACCCGAAAGCTTCTTGGAGTTCTTGTTCTTGGTAGTTTTTTTTTTTCTAAGTAGAGAAAAGTTGAGAAATGAAGAGATAATGTTATTGTTATATATATTTATCTACAACATAAATTGGCCAAGTGTGAATAATTCAACATGGGTCAAGTGGGGTACAACTCCTTTTCTTCAAGACCACAAGTTTCAAGAATGTTATTTTGGTCCCAAACTTTCTAATAATGCCACGTTGGTCCCTAACTCTCTAATAATGCCACTTTAGTCTTGAATTTTCCAATAATTCCACATTAGTTCCAAATTTTGTAATGGTTCCAATGCACAATAATACGGGTTCTAACACTAGGCTTAGACATTAGGGCCTTATTCCCACGTACAACTAATCCCTAGATTATGTGATATTGAGAGTTGGGTTTCGTGAGTTCTGTGGCGATTCTGTCAGTTAGATTGTGTGTGGGTGTACCTTCTGGGCTTACGGGCCCAATCGATGTACAAGTATAGATATTAGGGCCTTGCACCCACGTATAGCACTATGTCTCAGTCCGGTGATATTGTGGTTCTGGCGTACTCATGTTTCATCAGTTAGTAACATTGCACACCCCTTGGGTTGGTTCAGTTGGGGTTCAGTGATTCTCCAGACATGCTTACTCCATGATCAGAGTTCAAATTTGCTACATTTACTACAATTCTCTATATTTGAGCCTTCTATATTTATAGTACTTCACTCGATCGGCTGATGATGCCTACTGGGTGCCTGTTACTAGTACTTACCCCTATATTTTTGTATTTTCCTATTGTTTAGGTCCAGGTACTAGCCAACGTTGCTGAGTTAGGGGTTTGCAGGCGATTCAGGAGACATTAGTGAGCATCAACAGCTCTGCATATTCTATAGTCTCTTTCTGTTTTGATGGCCATCTTTTGTATTTAGACACTTCCTTGTATATGTAGTGGGATTGGTATGTGTAGATTGTTATTCTAGTTATGTATGAATATATGTATATTTTATATGAGTCTATAGTAGCTCTGTACAGTTGGCTTCTAGGTTCTGGGTAGGTTTCAATTATATATATTGTTTTGTTTGCTATGGTTTGCCTAGAGAGCTAAGATAGGTACCTTGTGGCTTGGGTAATTGGCTTGCCTGTAGGTAGGATCTAACAGGTGTCATCATGACCGGGATCGGGTCGTGACAAGATTACATGAGACTCATTCAGAATGTAACGCCGCAATATCGAAACATGAAACATAGGATGAACTGAAGACTGGTTGGGTGGCAACGTTAGTTTATACGCCAGCTCTCCCACTCTATCTAGGATCTCAAAAGACCAATAAACCTCAGACTAAGCTTGCCCTTCTTCTGAATCTTATAACCCCTTCAAGGGTGAAATCTTCAACCATCCCATTTCACCAACCATGAACTCCAAAGGTCAAACCCTCTTATCTGCATAGTTCTTTAGGCAACTCTGGGCTATCACCAGTTTATGTTGAATTAACCGCACCTACTCTAGATCATCTATCAACATATCAACACCTATACTCTCCACCCTTACTATGTCAAATCACCCAATAGGCAACCTACACCTGCGGCCATACAAGGCCTCAAAGGGAGCCCTCTGAATACTGGAGCGATAACTATTGTTGTAAGCAAACTCCACCAATGCTAAGTATTATCTGGCAACAAAATCAATGACATATGCCCGAAGCATAACCTCTAACACCTGAATAGTCCTCTCACATTAGCCATCAATCTAGGGGTGAAAAGCTATACACATGTCCAAATAAGTATCAAAACCATGTTGTAAGGCCCTTCAAAAAATGTGAAGTAAACAATGAACCTCAATTTGATACAATAGAGACCGATACTCCATGCAACCTCACAATTTGACTAATGTAGAGTTGGGCAAGTCTCTCGGACATTTACTTAAATTTGACAAGAATAAAGTGGGTGACTTGGTCAATCGATCCACTACTATCCAAATGGAATCAAAAGCCCCAACAGTAGGAGGCAACCCAACTACAAAATGCATGGTGAAACACTCCAATTCCACTTGCGAATGGGCATCCTCTGCATCAAACCTCTAGGTTTTTATTGCTCATATTTGACTTGTTGGCAATTCAAGCACTTCAAGACAAACTCAGTAATATCTCTCCTCATCCCACACCACTAATAATGTTGTTCCAAGTCATGGTATATCTTTGCTGCCCATTAATCTGATTAAATCACCCACCTTAGGCACACAAATACGACTCTTAATCCTCAAATCACCATCATAATCAAACACTTCTTCTCTTGCTTCACCTCCAACCACATTATTCCAAATGATACACAACCTTTAATCCTCAAACTGCCTCTTACAAATCTGATCCTTTAAAGATGAGAGAGCCTCAATAAAAGTTAGCAACCCACTGCAATCACAAAGCTATAATATAACTAACTCATTGGACAAACTTTAGACATCTCTAACCAACAATCACTCCTCAACTCAAAAAGTTCACCTTCCTACTCAAAGCATCAGCCACCATATTAGCCTTCCCGAGATGATAGAGAATAGTCAAGTCATAATCTTTTACGAGATCAATCCACCTTCTTTGCCTCAGATTTAGATCCCACTGGTTGAAAATATATTATAAGCTGTGATGGTCAATACTGATCTGACGATGAACTCCATATAGATAGTGACACCATAACTTTAACACAATCGTATCCAACTCCAAAACATGAGTGAGGTAGTTCTTCTCATAGGCCTTCAACTACCTCGATGCATAAGTAATAATATTCCTTTTCTGCATCAACACACCACCTAACCCTACTCCTGAAGCATCACAATAAATAGTGAAATCAACTCCCTCCTCCAGCAATGTCAAAATAGTAGTTGTAGTCAACAATAACTTGAGCTTTTGGAAGTTCTCTTCACACTCATCGCATAAATGAAATGCCGCATTCTTCTGAGTGAGTCTAGTCAGTAGAGTTGCAATAGTGGAGAAGCCCTGCACAAAACAACGATAACAACCTGCCAAACCCATAAAACTGTGAATCTCTATAGCTAACGTAGGCGTAGTCCAACTCTGAACGACCTCAATCTCCGTTGGGTCAACTCAAATGCCCTCCTTGGACACCACGTTCCCCAAGAATGCCACAAAACTCAACCAAAATTCACACTCAAAGAATTTAACATATAGCTTCTCCTCCCTAAGCCACTATACCACAATCCTCAAATGCCTCACATGCTCCTCCTCGATCTAAAAGTAGACCAAGATATCATAAATGAACACTATCATGAGTGAATCCAAATATGGTTAGAATAGCCCATTAATCAACTCCATAAATGTTCCAAGGTCATTAGTCAAACCAAAGGACATAACAAGGAACTAATAATGGTCATACCTGGTCAAAAAGGCTGTCTTGGGAATATCTGGAGGCTAAACCTATAGTTGATGAAACCCAGGCCTCAAATCAATCATAGAAAACAACGCATCTCCTTGAAGTTGATCAAATAAATCATCTATATTAGGAAGTGGGTACTTATTCTTGATAGTCACCTTGTTCAACTATCTATAATCAATACACATTCCCAACTGGAAAAGACCCCAAATAGGTCTTCCACCACTCCATGCCTAGGCCACAGAGCTGGAGGAAAAAATATCATACAATAATAGTCTCTACCAACCCCACTTCTGGCAAGTAACTAAAAACTCATATGCGTCGTTAGTCTTTCCACCCTGAAACTAAGGTGGCTCCATCTTCTTAAACCTCTCATATCAATGGTTGCTCTTTATCAGTTAAGGAAGCTATTAGAGAAATCTCAACCACGAGTGCTACCAATGGCTGTTCCACCTGAACCTGGGTCATAGGGGCCTACTATTGGTCCTGGGGTTGAACCCTAGCCTGTGTTTATGAAGTACTTGATGTATCAGTTGGGCTACCTGCTTGGCCCTTGGTCTTAAGCACACTCAAGACTCTTAGTAGTGTATCCAATAGTAATGGTGCTGCAGCATAGTTATGAGACACCTGCTCCACTCTAAGCTTCATAATTGGCTTGAGGGAGATACCCCCTAATAATCTCTTATTGGTGCGGCTCCTCGGCCTCGGTCTCTGCCTCAACCGTTAGCTCGGCCCCTATCCCTAACTGGGGTCTCAATAGTAGCCTCAAGGGCTACTCTCCTTATCTGGTAACCATTGTAGCTCTAGTCCTCGCCATCTGTCAAAAGGACATACGATAAATTAGAAATTAAACAAAACCCACATATGAATTGGTTGGAACAAAACAAAAGAGAATTTCCAAACAGTCTTTATAGCCTCTCAAGGATAAGTAACAGACGTTTTTACACCAATCCTAAAGACTCTACTAAACTGGGTTTCTACACATGTGAGACCTATGAACTTGGGCTCTGATACCAAATTGTCATGACCCAAAATTTAGGTATGATAGCACTCACCTAACCTACCAACACGAGTCAACCCAAAACCTAAATAACTCAACATAGTAATAAAAGTGGAAGATAAACAGTCTAATAAGATAAACAAGCATAGGAAATTAAAAGCTACAACCATCCCCGAAACTAGTGTCACATGTACAAGACTTTACACATAGAATACTCAAATAAAATACAAGTCTTAATATCTAGTCCTCAAATAGAACAAAAATAAAATGGAATCCTCGAAGGCCTAAAAGATAAAAACAGCTACCTCAGAAGTGATCCACTAGCTCTATCCAATAATAAAGAATGCTAACAAGAAGTACTAGGCTCACAACCTATAAAAACATAGCAAGGAGTGAGCACCAAAAAATCACGGTACTCCATAGATGGAACTAACCTAAAGTAAAGCAATGAAGAACACAAGTACTTCTTTCCTCCCAATTACATACTGCTAAACTATACACTTACACTCAGAAATGTTCCAGCACAATAACAATACATATATATACAGAACAATATATCATAGGGCATTGTCTCAGAATATATAACCGAGGTTCAGGGTCAAGTGGTGCAATAATTTATCAATGTCATAAGTATTCACAGCATCTACTTAATCTAACTTTCACATAAATGTATATATGGCTCAAGTTATCAACATATATATTTCACAGTTTTGTAATAGCTTAGTCTTATCAATATACAACTCTCAAAGCATTCATAACCTCACACATTGTACATATATCAACATCAAGAGAGAATGATACGAGATGAAGTGAATGAAATGAGATGCAATCCATGTGATGCAATTTCATATTATCATGATGCATATTTGTCCTACGATACACATCTCTGATCATGTTAGAATGGAACTCATGGGGGCACACATGAACCATGTACCCCCCCGAACCATTTTTCTTTGGCATTTACTTTCATATCTAGCTGTAACCATTTTCCTTTGGCTTTTTATTTTTTTCTTTTCTAGCCAAAATTATTTTCCTTTGACTTTTTATTTTTTTCTTGTCGGAACTATTTTTCTTCGGCTTTTCATCATCGATGGAGCATCAAGCAAGTATTTAATAATAGCACAACAATTGTTTTCATAAGAATAAACATATGCAAGATGTCCACTTGAATCAAATAATTCAACATTTGATCCCAAATAATTCATGAGTGCTCAAATAGTCCACAAGACTAATTTTCAATATTACCAAGTCCTCAATATCTAATAATTCACAGGATCTCATGTATCACAATTCTACGATTAATTCACAAGTCAGGAATTCACCACATGAATAAGTACTCAATCAAAAACTGCATGATCAATCCCATGCTGGAAAAAGTAGTTAAAAACTAAAAATTAATACATGAAAAAATTCTCCAAGTAATAAGGAATTCAACAGTGAAGACCATTTCAAAAACGTAGTTAAAATGAGGTAGGAATCATCAATTTGACATTAGGAATCAATACCCAAAAATTCCCAATTTCTCTAATCAAAATCCCTAAATTCTAAATTAAAAATACAATTTAATCAATGGGAATTAAAGAAATAGGTTAGAAAATAGTTACCCAAAGATTTGCCTTGAACAACCTTCAAGAGTTACCCAAACGAAGCTTGAAAGTTTGAAAATAGTGGAAGATAATAAAATTTATTACTTTAAAATGCACGCTGTTACAGAGAAAATTAATGCTCCACAAACGTGAAGAATTGTTCGCAAATGTGGAGGCCCACAATTACCTCACACTTCACGAATGTGGAGTGTCAATCCATAAAAAGGCCCTACTCCTGTGTACATGGGCCCACCTCTGCGAATGTGGAGGTCAAGACTCAGATGATTCCTCGAAAGCAGAGTACTAGATAGATTGCACTAGATATCAGTTCAAAAACAGCAAAATTATACCAAAAATAGACCCTCGAAATTCATTGAGAATCCGATACACACAAAACAGACATGGAAATCTACTAGCAAAATGTTCCAGACTCAATGGAATCATCATAATTCAAATTCAAGACCTCCTTAACCCAGAATCTGAGAAAGATCATTTAAAGTAGTTTAAGACTTTAATACTTAATAACGTCCAAAACTCTAAAAATTACAACAAAGTACTTTCTAGCATTAGTTTCACCATTCAGAATCACTGGAATTGACGGAATTTCAATTCAAATTCTCAACTCTAAATGTTGACCAAATTCAAACAATTATCCAAAATGAATTGAAATTGTAACTCTGGGTCTAAAATCTTCATTTTAAACATAATTGCAATTTGACACTCCAAACTGAAAATTACTACAAAACTCAAATTTTCCAAATTTAAGCCTTTAAAAATTCTTTCTTTAGTAAAACTCAAACTTTTTAATAAGATTTGGAAAATGTGACTTTTAGACTTAACCAAAAATGACCCAAGGTAATTTTTGGGGGGGGCAAAATGATAATTTTGTTAAAAATATCAAAAATGACCTTCAAGGTCATCACATTCCTTTCCTTCTTTTGTCTATTTTTGGATCGTTTCTCTGTCTCTCGATTTTCTCGTTTGCATTGTCTCTATTGGAGGTCAAAGAATAACTTGAATTCAAATGACTCTAAAATCTCACCAACAAAGAACCCCTGGAACCTTAACATATAGTCTATTAATATTGGCATTTGGCATTCATTCCAGGGAGGTTTTTTTGAGAATCAATTTTTAAGCCACACATCTCATTCTAAAACTATTGTTTCAAAATCGTTTTAACAGCCTACTCTTAATTGAAATTTCTGTTATCATCATTCTGTGGAGGGTGTGGATTTAAAGGTGATTGAGTCTATAGTCGCAGATGTTTGAGGGTAGATTTGAGGCCTCAAAGCTCCATGCACTGCTCCATATAAGGTCAGTAATCATCCTTGTCTTTCATTTGATTTCAGTTTCTAGAATCAATTATGGTTGTTCAGATGTCTTTGTTTTCTATTTAGTTTCATGCTTTAAGTCTTCGAGAATTTGTCTAGCTTTGTCTTAGATTGAAAATCAATTAATTTGTCTATATTATGTTGTGATTTGAAGAAGTCCATACTGGTTCAGTTATATCGGCCATTACTATTCCTATTTGTTGTTCTGTTGAGTTATAAAAGAAGTGTTGGGTACTCTTTCTTTAGTTTCCTAACTTCGTTGTGTATGTTATTTTCCTCTTCATTACATAAAAAGTAGAATAAAATTGAATGTCCCTTCCTGAACTAATTTTGCATATGATTTTCACTGTTCCATACCTGTTCTTTATACGTCATTTCTTGTCTTACTATCATGACCCTAATAGTTACAGTGATGGAACAATGTGTTCTACTTCCAGTGTTACCGCTTTTTTGCTTGGTAAGTCTGATATTCGCTGAAGCAGCTCCTTCTTGTGAGAAATTTTCTTTGCTTCGACCTTGTTTAATCTGCTCCAGTTCTATGGTAAGATTCATCACTTCTTTTAACATCATGTTATAATCATTTATGATGTTAAAAAAAATTTTAATTAAATTGTGGGCCAGATGCCCACTTTATTTCATAAATAAAAACCCAAATATAAGTCCAAATATACAATGAACCGGAAGCCCACTCCAGTATGTTTCTTTTGACCCTAGTTTATAGGGTGTTCTAGAACAATCCTATCTCCTAGTTTCCTTTTCCATTTCAGGTGACCGATGGCCTTTTTCAACAGTATCCTTTCCTTTCCATTGCAATTCCTTATGTTTTGCCTCCTTCTCAGCATTTTCTTTTTGTGAGTGTCTTGTTCTTTTCCACCTGTCCCAAGCTATGTTTGTTGACTTGTTATTTCTCCCTCTCAGTGTTCCCTGTGATGCTCCACCATGGTCACATCCACCCTTCCAGCAGCATCCTTGTTTTACTTTGAAGATCATCGTGTACTCACTGTAACTGCGTAGCTCCTTTGTCTTCTCTTTGATCTCCATACTAATCGACCTTGACTGATTTTGCAAGGAGTGAAACTGTACTAGCAGATCTGTGGAGTTTTTTGGTTCTTCCCGTCCTTGCTGATGTCTGACCTTCATTCCAGGAATTTGGTGATATCTAACCTTATTTTTGATGGGATTTATGCTTGTCTTTGTCCTGATGGCATTTTTTGTATGTATATGCCATAAATATGTTGATTTTTGCTGTAAATATCCTCAAATATATGCTATGACTCTGGTCCTTACTCATAGTGATGGGATCTAACTTTTGTCCATATTAAGAACATCCTAACTGTTGTTGGTAACTCTGAAAACCTATAATATTCTATTTTCCTTTCATGCTGATATGCTTCATTGATTATGTAATCTACAAGTTGGTTTGCTTCTCCATATATATGCATGATTTTTGCGCACAACCTTTGCATTTTCTCTTGTATTCGATCCACTGACTCTATTAGCTCCCATGGTACCCTCTAATCCCCTTTTATCATTTGAGTGAGAGCTTTAGAATCAGTCTGAATCAGCACTTTAGGAAACTCTTGATCTGCACTATTTTACAATGCAATGTTGATTGCTTTAGCCTCGGCTTCCAAGCTATTACCTATTCCAAAACACTGTGCTTCAACATATATAAGGTTTCTTTCACAATTTCTTATACAAAACCCATAAGCATTATCCCCTGGATTGCCTTTACTAGCACTATCTATGTTGCACACTACCCAATCCTCATGAGGTGACTTTCAAATGACCTTAATGCAGTATAATTTAGGCCTATAGTGACTGAGTAGCTCTACTAGATCATCCCACTGATTTGGCACCATCTTAATTGCTAGAAAGTTGCTTTTTAAAACTGATGTAATAATTGATGGCATTGTCTTACCATCCAGTTGAAAGAGTAATCATTATCATTCTTGAGTGCATTTATTCTTTTCTAGAATAGCCACAGAACCATCGCTACCACCATCTGCATCACTTTTTTCTACTTAGCTGGTCCTTGGTAATCCACCATGCATAAATTAGTTGTTGTAGGTGCCTCCCCTCCACTTGGATACCTTTAAAATTAACAAACTGCTTCCACAGCTTTTGGGCTGTGGGAGCTGTTAGAAATAAATGAGACATAGTCTCTGCTTCCTTCTTCTCATAGAAATAGCATCTTGAGACTACATGAAATCTCATCCTCTGCATATTGTCATATGTTGCTACTATCCTTTTCGATGCCTTCCATAGAAAAAACTCTCTTTCAGTGCCAAACCTTTCAGCCAAACATTTTTTGTCCACTGCTTCTATTTCTTACTTCGCAAAATTTGATAAGTTATTTTAACTGACAAACTATCAGTAACATCACACATCCACTATGGCCTATCAATTCTATCTTCAACAACTGGTGGTTTGATACTATCTGTTATATATTCTACCAAGTCCTCAGGAAGCACCTCCAACAGCTTTGCCTTAACACACTGTCCATCTTTACAGATATCAAGTACCTCAGCATCTTCCTTCTCTACTAGAATTTCCATAATGAAATACAGTGCCCCTAATTTAGTCCAATTATCCAACTAAAAATTAGAAGTCCCAGATCTTATTTGCCACCAAATTTAATGCTCAACATCTTCCCTTATTTGTATCATGTTCTTCTAAATTTGAGATGCACTTATATTTTTCACAATAACTGGATACATCTTTTTACAATACTTTGTCCACATGTATAGGGCCTATAGAGAAGAAGTTGTTGTTCTAAACTTCCACCAAATCTTGGCTGTTAAAGCTTTGCTCACATCATACAATGATTTGAACCCCAATCCTCCCTCCTCTTTTGGGTAACATAGATCATCCAAAGCAACCCATTGTTTGCCTTTAGCACCTCCAGCCTTACTCCATAAAAACATTGCAAATAACTAGTGAATCCTCTCAAAAATCTCCTTTAGTAGTTTTATAACAATGAGCAAATATAAAGGCATAGACCGGAGAATATGCCTAATAAGGATTTGTCTCCCCCCCCTAAAAGACAAAAGTTTATTATGCCATGAGAAAATCCAACTTGCTATTTTCCTTAGGGAGTCCATAAATAACTGAGTTTAGCCCTTCCATAGAAAACTAGATATCCAAGGCACATGAAGGGGAAGTTTGGTTGATCCTAGTAAGCCTCCTTAGTCTAATAGCCACCACTAATGGTGTGTTATCACGAAGATAGAATGAGCTTTTACTTTAATTCACCCTTTTCCCAGAAATCTCTTCATACTCTTTCAGAACCCTCATCATTTTAATCACATACCCAAAAATAACCCCAAAAAGTGCTCAAAAATATTCCTCGGAATGTCCAGAATTTTAATTTCCATATATCTCAAAATTTGTTTATTATTTCAAAAATCTAACTTTATATTCTTGTTTAGGGGTTCCAAATTATGGGAAAAAGTGTCTAACCTGTATCATGGTGGCCTATGCTTGAGGAAGACCAATGCTTGTTATGGGTGTAGTAAAGTGGGCCAAAAGCTAATGGATTGTCCGTATATTCGAAGGAAGCACGATTTTAGAACAATCGTAGCAAACTTTGATTTTTCCAAAAAAAATTTTCAGAGGCAATTCGCGACACGCCTCTGTCGTGGAGCAGTGTTAATTTAGCCTAGTTTTGTTGTCTCGGTCCAAGACTTTTAGGTCTTGGGCCTAAGTGTTCCCAAGCTTGTTTTTACCTATACTTAGTCATATTTCACCCTCATATCACCCAAAACATTTTCCAATACTCACCAAAATACTTAGCCATATTTTCACTCCAAAATTCAAGTCTCAAAACCCTCATCAAGAATTAATGATTTTCTTCAAGCTTCAAGCCTCCATTTCTAATCTTCATCAAGAACTTCTCCAAAGCTAAGGTGTGTGGGTTTTAGCCATTGGATTCTTCCACCCATATTGCCCTAATCTCCTTTTTACTCAATTTTCATGATTTAAAGTTGATTTTACATGTGGTTTTTGTATATTAAGAAATTACTGCACAGTGATTTGACTTCATGAAAGTATGGTAGTTTTCCTATATTTTGAGCTATAAATCTTAAATCTAATCTACGAACTATGCTGCTATGTAAAGTTGTGCTTGTTTTACTATATTTTGAGTTATGCATCTTGGGTCTATTGTAAGGTTTGATGAGGGGTTTTGATGTGTATGGCTTGGGGGTGTTGCAAGGGGTTGATTGATGGTTTTACAATGAATTTTCTTGCATGAGTTCATCTCTAAATTGCATGGTCTTGTACCCCTATTACACACCCGCCAAGTGTTTGATAAAATGTCCAGCTAAGGTTTCTTATGGAATTGAAGGTTCAAAGCATGAGATATGATATGAATGATGTTATAATGATGAAAGGATCTCAAGTATTGTATTGGACCATGCCTAATCCAGGGGACTAAAATCTCGGATAACCGAGGTGAGGGTTCGTACTCATCAAACCATGTGAGGGGTTTGTACTTCGTCACCAGGGTGATAAGGTGCAATTATCGTCAACCCTGTAAGGGGTTTGTACCATGCCACAAGGGTGATGGGGTGAGATTATCATCAACCGAGGTGAGGGTTTGTACTCATCAATCAAGGTGACGATTTGTACTCATCAAATCATGTGAGTAGTTTGTACTTTGCCACTAGTGTGATAAGGTGTGATTATCATCAGCCATGTGAGGGGTTTGTACTACACCACCAGGGTGATAGGGTAAGATTATCATCAACTGACCAAGGGGTTTACACTTTAGAAATATAGCATGGTCTATTCTACACAAATGATATCCTATATGAGCATGAGTTACTTAAGCATGTTTTACTTATGCATAGATCATACTTGCCATATTGTTATATTATGCCTATTGCTTATTGTTATGCATTTTGGTTATGATGTCTATCTCTTGTTGCATTGCATCTTACATACTTAGTACAT
>DF360105.1:72311-92068 GCA_000787875.1 Solanum virginianum | reverse complement strand
GGGACCTTAGTCTATGTTTCTCTTATTATGTATTGAGATACTCTTCTTTATGTTCTATTTGATTATGAGGGTGAGCCTGGTTTCTTTGTCTTAGCCCCCGCTCTATCTGTATAGTAGAGGTGTTATTGGACGTGATATATAACTATGCCACGAGCCTTGACTCTTTTGTCTCTTGATATTGTTATTATGCAAGCTTTCCCTTTGTCTCATTTCCCCTTATTTATGTTTCATATGCGATTTTACATTGCTTGCATGATCAAAAATGTGTAATGATATGCTACGAGGCTTATTTGGGGTTCCTTCGGGTTCTCTATTCGCTGGTCACGTCTAGGCCCTAGGCTTGGGTCGTGACAAACTTCGTATCAGAGCACTAGGTTTATAGGTCCTCGGATTCCAACACACCACATCGATTAGAGTCTTATTCATGGTTGGTTTGTGCACCACAACTATGAATAGGAGGCTATGAGACATTTTAGAAAATATTTCACTTCTTCATGATCCATGTCGTGCGATAAAGTTAGGTCTCATAAGACTTATAGCTAACCCCTAACCATTACATTTTAGGATATGTCTCAAGCTACTCAAGGTGGTGATATACTGTATGCAGAGATTTGTGATACTCTATGGAAAGTGGCCAAAGCGGCGGTGAATTTGGAAACTCACCTTGGTCAACAAGTGGGTGCTTTTGAGACTTCAAGTGGTAAGAGAGGAGGTAATGAGGACAAGAGGACCCGTGTTAAAGTTCCAAAGTGTCAAGGATAGAGATGATGATATGTGTCCAACATATGATAGGGTTCATAGGGGCCCATGTTTCAAGGGCACCAATGCTTGTTTTGATTGCGGCGAAGTGAGACGTAAGAGGAAGGATTGCCCTCATGAACGCAATAAGGGTAAAGGAGGTAATGGTGGGATGACTAATCCCAAGTGTCAAAGGTGTGGGAAGTATCATGGTGGCCTATGCTTGAGGAAGACCAATGCTTGTTATGGGTGTAGTAAAGTGGGCCAAAAGCTAATGGATTGTCCGTATATTCGAAGGAAGCATAAGGGTGGTTGACCTTTAGATCATGGTGGTCGTGTTGATCAAGTGACTCAAGGAGGGGATGAGATACCCGATGTTATTATCGGTAAGTTAAAGTTTCTTGGCTTTGTTATGCATGTATTATTAGGCTTGGTGTGCCATTATTTCTTCTCTATTCTTTTGGTTGCTAGTGGGGCTTCTTGTATGCCCAAGATGTTGTGTGGATCTTTGTTTTCTATCCTTTTGTTGGGTATTTTGTTGCTAGGAGGTTCATAAGTGTTGATATGGGTTTGTATTGCATTAGGTCTTGCTTTGTGGTTTGTTGGAGTTGGCATGGTGGGTTTGGATGACATTATAGGAGTGGAATGGGTACATGCATGTAGTGTTTTCATGGATGGTAAGACCCATAGAGCTGGATCTCGAATCCCTAATGAGCCCGTCTTTGAGTAAGAAGTTGTTAAGTGGTAGCAAAGGAGGTAGGTCGATTTCTTGTCTTAAGGTACAATTAGATCTCTAAGGGATTGCATTTGTCATCTTGTGAGAAATGGAGATATTAAGCCTAAGTTGTTTTGTCTATAGAATTGTTGTTGGTAGTAGATGAGTCTTTGAATGTCCTCTCTGATATTTTAAATTTTGGGATAGTGTCCTTTTGTTTGACTGGTACACCTGTGATACCTATAAATCTCATGAGTAAGATCTTTAGTCCCTACTCTAATAGGTTTATGGTAGTTTTGGCAATGATAATATGGTTCGTTCCCCAATGAGGTAGTGCATGTGAGTCATTTGAGGGTATTACTACAAGTCTAAGGAAGAACATCGGGTGCTAAGTAGAAGGGATGGGAATTTTGGTAGTAAGAGGTTGTCTTCCTAGGTTTTATGGTGTCGAGTAATGGTATTTAGGTGGACCTTAATAAGAAGAAGGTGATTAGAGATTAGCCTAAACCTTTGATTTCATCAGATATTAGGAGCCTCTTAGGTTTACTGGGCTATTACCAGAGATTGTGAGTAGGTTCTCTTCTATTATTGCTCCTATGACTTGGTTGACTCTAAGTAAGGCCATGATGTGACTGACGTTTTGAGTAGGGTGATTTGATAGGTTCGGGAGTTGTTATTTCTTGTGTTATTCCTTAGTGCTAGTAGAATTCATGTGTATATGAGTTGATCCCTGATTCCTTCCAATCAAGGATACCCAAAATTATTTTTCAAGAAAACCTACATGGATTTTGCTTACTTTAATCTGAGGTTTGAATATTATGATTCCTAAAATTTTATTGATGCATAGGTAGTGTTTATTTGATGATTTTACTATAATTTAAACCATTATATGAGGATTTATTCTGGGGTTTATGAAATTATAAGTATGCATGTCCCCTTTTTGAATTATTTAGGAATGGGTGATTACACTATGGATTTAATTATGATTTCACTTCAATTCCATAGTATAAATGTTGATTTTAGATTTACTCTTAATTACCCATGTCATTCTCTCATTGTTTATAGCATATGCATTCATGTACATGGATTCTTTTGAGAAATTGTGTTATGGATTAAGCCCAATTTTGTTCTATGGTATGATTTTGATAAAAGGTTGGTTATGACGATATTGTGATCACATATATGTCTTTGATTTTGGCTCTTTGAATATTTTGGGTGTTTGCACCATTTTGTATATAAATGGGCTATTCCTATGCATGAGTGTTATGACTATGAAATTATGATTTTGGCATTTGAGCCTAATTATGAATTATTATGAATGTTGCCCAATTGTGCATTGAAATGATGTGGAAAATGACTATTGCCTCTTCGAATGTTTGTACATGCATATTATAAGTATTTTTGTGCGATGGTTGAGCTATTTGGTCAACTACAATGGGTTAGTCACTTCTCTAAGGTTGATTTGGGGTTCAGGTTTTGTTCTTAAGTATGAAGGAGGGTAGGTAATATCTCTAAGTGTCCTTTTGAGCTAGGAATAATCATTTTGAATGTTGGTAGAGTTGTTTGGTTGACTTATGCACTGGTTATGTCTATTGGGTCCCTAGAATAGGGTCTTAAAACCCTACCTTGATATGTTTGTGGTGATCTCTAGTGATGAGGTATTGATTTGTTTAGAGCTTGAGAATCATTTGGGGTTAATGTTGCAAGTCTTGAGAGATGAGAGGTTGTTTGCTAATTATGATAGTTGTGAGTTGCGGATAATAAGAATATGGTTAGAACTCCTTAAAGATTATGATATGAGTGTGTATTATGTTCCCCGTTAAGGCTAGTGATGTGGTTGACACTCGAAGTAGGGTGCCTAGGGGTAGCCTAGCATTGTGGTAATGCTGATAAAGAGGTGACTAATGGGGTCCATCGATTGGTTAGGTTGGAAGTTAGGTTGAGGGAAGTTGAGAATAGTAGTGTAGTGTCATTGGTGGTTCCAAATTTTCTTTGGTTGAAGAGGTCTAGTTTAAGCAAGGCCTTGGTTTCGCCTTACTAGAGTTGGAAGTTTTTGGGTAAGAGAATGATAGGGTGGAGGTTGTCCACCAAGGGGGAGATGGTGGTTATGGTACCAAGAGGGTTACGTGTATTTAAGATTGACAAGTGAGTTGAGGATTGTGAGTCCTTATGGAGTATAGAGGGAGGTTGGTAAGGTTGCATAACTTTGGGGATTTGCCTGTAGATGTAGGTATAGTTCGTCCGGTTCTTCATGCTTCTAAGTGGATGAGATGTATTGGTGACTCTAGTTCTTTAGCACTCTTTGAAATTGTGGGTGATATGGAGGACAAGTTGGCCTAAGGGAAAGTCCCGGTGGAGGTGTTGGATGGCTGAGTAGAGAAGTTGGTTAATGAAGATGTGATATTCATTAAAGCCCTCTTATAGGGATCATCAAGTCAAAGGTGTCTCCAAGGAAGCCAAGCGGTCTTATGGGAGCGACATTCATACCTCGTTCACTCTAATCAAGCCTAATTTAGTGACTAAGTTCTTCACATGATTTCAAGTCTTATGTTTCAGCCCCTATTTCATTCATATGCATTCGTGTTTAAGTTGGTAAACTTATGATGATTTTACACTTATGTTAAAATTTAAAAATGGTGTTTTAAATGCAATGTTGCATTCTTGTTGGGGCTGACTTGTTTATGATCACTCTGGTCTTGTACATCTCTTTTACATTTGGGGATGAATGTTCCCAAGGGGGAGATATTGAAACACTCCCAAAAAGTACCCAAAAATGTGCCTGGAATTTTAATTTTTATATATCTCAAATTTGTTTGTTATTTCGAAAATCTAATTTTATATTGTTGTTCAGGGGTCCAAATTAGGGGGAAAAGAGTCTGACCTCGAATTTAGAGCAACCGTAGCAAGATTTGATTTTTCTAAAATTTCAATTTCCAGAGGCGGTCTGTGACAGCTCCGCGATGCGCCTCTGTCGCAGATCAGCGTTAATTTTGCCCAGTTTTGTTATCTCAGTCCAAGACTTTTAAGTCTTGGGCCTAAGTGTTCCTAAGCATATTTTTACCTATACTTAGTCATATTTCACCCTCATATCACCCAAAACATTTCCCAATACTTACCAAAACACTTGTCTTTGATTTAAGCATATTTTTACCTATACTTAGTCATATTTCACCCTCATATCACCCAAAACATTTCCCAATACTTACCAAAACACTTATCTATATTTTCACTCCAAAATTCAAGTTTTAAAACCCTCGTCCGAAACTAAGGATTTCCTTCAAGCTTCAAGCCTCCATTTCTAATCTTCATTAAGAACTTCTCCAAAGCTAAGGTATGTGGGTTTTAGCTATTGGGTTCTTCCACCCATGGTGCCCTAATCTCCTTTTTATTCAATTTGCATGATTTAAAGTTGATTTTACAATTGGGCTTACTATTATGAACATGTCTACGAACTATGTAAAAAGGTATGCAAAGTTGTGACTGCTTTCCTATATTTTGGGCTATAATGTAACATGTGGGTTTTGTATATTAAGAAATTTATTGCACAGTGATTTGACTTCATGAAAGTATGGTTGTTTTCCTATGTTTTGAGCTATAATTCTTGAATATAATATGAGATTTGATAAGGGGTTTTGATGTGTATGGCTTGGGGGTGGAGCTTATGTATATAATATACTCTATATAAAGTGTTGTATTAGACCATGCCCAATCCAGGGGACTAAAAGCCCGGATAACCGAGGTGGGGGTTCGTACTCATCAAACCATGTAAGGGGTTTGTACTTCACCACCAGGGTGATAAGGTGCCATTATCATCAACCATGTAAGGGGTTGTACCACGCCACTAAGGTAATGGGGTGAGATCATCATCAACCGAGGTGGGGGTTTGTACTCATCAATCGAGGTAGGGGTTTGTACTCATCAAACTATGTGAGGGGTTTGTACTTCGCCACCAGGGTGATAAGGTGTGATTCTCATCAACCATGTAAGAGGTTTGTACCACACCACCAGGGTGATGGGGTGAGATCATCATCAACCGACCAAGGGGTTTGTACATTAGAAATCTAGCTTGGTCTATTCTACACATATGATATCTTATATGAGCATGAGTTATTTAAGCATGTTTTACTTATACATTGATCATACATGCCATAGTGTTATATTATACCCATTGCCTATTATTATGCATTTTGGTTATGATGTCTATCTCTTGTTGCATTGCATCCTACATACTTAGTACATTCAAACGTACTAATGCATACTCTTACCTATATGTTATCACTATGTAGGAATCGGAGCCCAAGTTGATCATCCTTCTCCTCCACCTGACTAGTTGGTACTACTCAAACTAGTTGGTGAGTCCTCTACTTCGGGGACCTTAGTCTATGTTTCTCTTATTATGTATTGAGATATATTACTTTGTGTTCTATTTAACTATGAGAGTGAGTCCAGTTGCTTTGTCTTGGCACCCGATCTATCTATTTAGTAAAGGTATTGTTGGACATGTTATGTATCTATTGTACGAGCCTTGACTCTTTTGTCTCTTCATGTTGTTGTTATGAAAGCTTTCCCTAAGTCCCATTTCCCCTAGTTTATGTTTTATAAGTTATTTTACATTGCTTTTGCGACCAAAGATGTGTAGTTATATGCTATGAGGCTTGTTTTGTGTTCCTTCGGGTTCCCCATTTGCCGGTTACGTCTAGGCCCTAGGCTTGGATCATGACATACCCCCTATCTCCTGATCCAAAGAGAATAGTATCATCAGCATAGGCTAGATGGTTGATCATTGGGCTCCATTTGGGCATTCCATATCCCGAGAATTCAGCATCATCATTTAGGTTATTGAGTCCCCTAGAAAGTACCTCTGCTGCAATTATAAATAAGATTGGTGATAGTGAATCACCCTCTTTAAATCCCCTTGTTGATTTGAAAAAAGCATAAGCTTTTCCATTAATCACCACTGAGTACTATTTATTTGCCAACAATCTCCACACCATGTCAATCAGGATTTCTGAGAAGCCAAACCGACTGAGCACCCTGGTAAGACATATCTAAGAAACCCTGTTATATGCCTTCTCCATGTCAAGCTTCATCACTACATTACTATTCTTCTTCCTTTTATTGATATCTCTAATGATCTCTTGTACCAAGAGTACATTTTCAGCAATATTCCTGCCCTATATGAAGCCTGATTCATTCTGGGAAGTAATTTTAGGCAATACTTTAACCGGCCTCCCATGTATAACTTTAGAAACTATCTTGTTTGCAAATGAACTGAGATTTATGGGCCTGAGGTCTATGAAACCCTTCAAAATTTATAAGATTAGTATGTGATATAAATTTGATCATCTAATGACCACAAAAAGAACTCCCTACTATTCTGATAATGTCATCACCTATGATATCCTAACAATTTTGATAAAAAGCTCCTGTAAATCCATTTGGTCCACTAGCAGTGACTTTACTAAGATCAAAAACTACCTTACGCACCTCTTCCTTATCTAGTAATAGTTTAAACTGAAAATTATCCTCCTCTGTAATCAATTTAGGGATGTTGTCCGGCAGTGAAAAATCCCCCCCTCCCCAACTCCTTCTTCTTGAAACTGTCTACCATAAAAATGCACTACTTCAATTCCAATTTCTTCCTCCCTGTTGATGTTATTCTCTGCTCATTAATTATATCTCCTATATTAAGTTTCCTCCCTCTACCTTTCACATAGGAATGGAAAAATCTTATATTTTGATTTTCATCTTCCAACCACTTCATCCCTGCTTTCTACTGCCAGAAGTCTTCTTCTACCTTTAACCACTTCCTTAGATTAGGTTCCTCCCTTTTTAATTCTTTTCTCTTTTTCGGAGAAGGCTGCAGCTCAAATTGGATCTCCTTTACTTTGATAACATCTTCCAAAGTGGCCACTTTTTGGAATATATTTCCATATGCTTCTCTGGTCCACACTGATAGTGCTTTTCTGACTCTCTTCAAATTTGCCTGCAACTCCATAAAAGGGCTACCCACAAAATTTGCTATCCAATTCTGTCGCACTATATCCTTAAACTGTTTGTGTTTTGTCCAAAAATTTAGAAACCTAAAAGGTTTGATTGTCACCCCTACCTCCGAATTACAAATTAGCTACATTGGAGCATGCCTATTATTATGCATTTTGGTTATGATGTCTATGTTGAACCTCTAATGCAGGGAAGCAATCCAAAAAATAACTATTGAGTAGCACTTTGTCTAATCTTTTGAAAATATGTTCCCCTTCAATCCTGTCATTCCACCATGTAAAATAGCTGCGTGAGAACTTAATCTCAACCAATGAATAGCTACTGATAAACAAAGTAACATCTATGGCCTCTTGTTGTTAAATGGCAATCCATCCATCTTCTCATCCTCATTCAGAATCACATTAAAGTCTCCTCTTACAATCCATGGCATATCAAAATTTTGGCTTACACTCTATAGCTCATCCCATAATTTCAATCTATCTAAGGCACTGCACCTAGCATAAACTGTGGATAATAGGAAAGTTTTATTACTGATTGTGAATTGTACTGACAATTGTTGTATAGAATCTAGAATCACCACTGCTTCCTACTCCTCCCTCCAGAATAGGCAGATCTTTCCTAAAGTGTTAACAGTAGCTCTTCAAACCCCAACTTTCTTTTGTAAATAAAAAATATTACAATGGCATGAATATTTATTTTTTTCACAAAAAAGGTGAAATAATCATAAAAGGAAAAAGAATTTTTTTTAAAAAAAGCAACAAACAATTATAAACAAGGTAAGAAAAATTTAATAGCACAAACAAAGAAGAAAGAAATGAAAGATTTTTTTTCTAAAGACAAACAGCAACGTAACATGGCCAGCTGCCAAATATGGAAACTTGCCATTTTCTTAACAAATCAAATGGGCGAGATGCTATATTTTGGTACAAACAAGGCCGATTGACCATTTTAAGTAAACTAGTAAACGCAGCTTGGGCGTTGTCCGGGTCGAATAAATATGTTTGATTATTTTTACACTCTTATTCGCATGATTGAATTTAAATCTAAAATATGATATTTTATTTATTTTAATTTGTTTGTATACAGATGACAGAGGTATTTTAGACTCAAGAGGTGGATAAAAGATATTTTTGTACCATTTTGAATAGTTCAAGAATATTTTACGCCTTTTTCGTTAATTAAATGATGCTAATTATTTTATCATTAAAATTCGCTAATTTATCATGTTCTTTTGTAGTGCTCTACTCATATTTTTCATTTGCTTTTTGAGTATTTCACTTTTCCTAGAAGTGAAAGAGATAACATTGAATTTTTCGTCTCATCCGTCTTTTGCTGGAGCTTGGAGGTATGTTGTTGCTTGCAGGTGGCGTCGGCTGAATTTTGCCTCCTTGAAACTTGTGCATTGTGGAGTTTTGACAATGTTTTTAGAGTTTTTTGGAGGGCTATCTGGATGGCCCTTTTTAGGGGGCTTTTGGAGGTGATTTTGGTGGGGTTATTGAGGGGATTTTGAGATGGTGATGCTATTTTTCAGTGCGATTTGGGATTTTTTGGTGGATGGTTTTGGGTCGTTTTAGCTGCATTTGGTGGCTGGCCGGAGCTGCCATGGTGGGGGGTATCTTTACACTGGTTAAGGGATGTCTGGAGGGCAGTTTTCATGGAGTTTATAATGGTTTTAGGGCGGTTTTGAGGCTGATTTTGTGATGGTTATGTCGTTGATTGAAGCTGACTGGAAAATGCGTCCTTTAGGGGTTGTGGGGGTGGCATTCCGATAGAGGTTTGGATTGTTTGGAAGGAGGGAATAGCTGATTCTAGGTGGGATTTTGGCGGTAAACTGAAGTTCTGAAAATGTCTAAAATTGTGGGAACCCACAAAAAGCTATACGTGAAAGCATTTTGTTGGATTAGTTATTTATTTATTTGTCCAGTTTAGAAAGAGATTTGTTTTATCTTAATTTCACTATTTACATTACTCCAAGTAATCGATCGGGGCGATATAGTAAAATCATAGTTGAAACTGTTAAAAAAACTATTTTATTAGGTGTAATATTATAAAATCATAATTGAAGCAGCTAAAGGAAAAGAGCAAATCAAGATGGCCACGTGGCAATTTTTGATTGGGAAGAACATCTACATGGGCATTTTTTACTGGTTTGGAAAAGTAGAAAAGTGAAGTAGCACCGAAGGTACACAACTTATTCCTGCCCACGTGGGCATTTTTAATTGGTTTGATGGTAGTAATGGAGGTACCACCACTTATTTATATAGAAAAAGAATGTGATATATTTTTGTGTTAATAATTTTTCTCAATGGACACTTTACATAATTTTTTCCCGTATATATACTAATTATCATAGTTTATGTTTTGCACGAACCCATAATATTAATTTGTATAGCAATTAATTATATTTTTTTAAAATATGTGAAATAATTTTTATGTTTGAATATACTATTATTTTAAAAGCGAGTCCGAAACAAACTATAATTAGTTATTTTTCAAATTTAAAACACAATTTTAAATTTGTGATGACCAAACTTTGATTTTCAAACAAAGTAATTTTATTCTAAAAAATGTGAATTGTATTTTTATATCCAAATGGATAACTTAGAAGCGGAAAAAAATGAACGACCACACAAATAATTTTGTCTTTTAAGTTAACAAAAAGAACACAAAATTTCTATAACAAAATTTCTTTTGTACTTAGAGTATTTTAGTAAATTTTATCTTGAAAAATATTAGAAAGTTTTCAAATACACCATCCATTCACTTTTATTTATCCACTAATTAAAAATATTTTGTTATTTTATTTTCACTTGTTGCATATTAAGATAAATTTTGTTCATATCTTACCTACGACAATAATTACTTATTCATTAATCTATTTTTCAGAACTTAAAATTATATATCAATTAATATAAAAGTTATAATAAAATATTCATATTAATTACTAATTTAAGAGAGATGTAAAACTTAAAGTGGACAAAAAATAAATAGAGTAAATACTAATAATAAATGAGCCCCACAATATAAACGGAAGATGCATAAAAAGTGAATGAACTAAATATTAAAAATAGTCCTTCATTCAATATTAATTATAAGGAACTAAATACTAAAAATAGTCCTTAATTCAATATTAATTATAAGGAAGCACACCATTGACGGAGACGTGTGCATGTGCTTATTCTCTTTTATATATTTTATTCATGTCTTACTCATGATATAGATTACTTATTTGTTAAATTACTTTTCAGAACTTAGAATGATTTCTTATTCATCTTGAAGAATATTCAGATGTATGTTATAATGAAAGAAACTTCTTTATTTATAGGGAAAAGACTTACTTGGTCTGCAAATAGGATTCCTAACTCTTAAAGATATCTACATAATAGACATTCACTATACTACAAATATGTTTATAACACTCCCCCTTGAATGTCTATTTGCTAGATTATGTGCCTCGTTAAAACCTTACTAGATAAAATCTAGTGGAAAAAAAATTCCAGTGAAAGAAAAAGAGTGCACATATCTAACAATACGTATTTTGGATGCATCATTAAAAACCTTACAAGGAAAACCCAACGGGACAAAACCTTGTGAGGAAAAAAAAGTACATCGTGTATCACTCGAACGAATCTGTTGCACATTTATATCACCCTTATTTTAGAGCTTATGTGTGTAAAAAGCTTATGGCAAAATGTACTTTGTTCTCTCTCTTTTATGAACCCTCCTTTTAGGATCAAAGAGTTTTTGAAAGTTATTCATTTCAACTTACTTAAGTAAACAATCTATTGTCTTTTGAAAACTCTTTAAGAGTTCCAATTCAAATTATCAAGTTGCATAACAATATGAAAGATTCTTGCTTAATTTTAATCAGTATGAGGATTATAAACAAGTTTTTCAAGAACTTGTATATACTTCATGCATTTTAAATCCTTCAAATACTTTCATATCAATCTTGTCCAGTGACAATATTCAATATTAAATGCAAAGAACTTGTATATACTTCATGCATTTTAAATCCTTCAAATACTTTCATATCAATCTTGTCCAGTGACAATATCCAATATTAAATGCATGACGTTTTTCTAGTGTCTAGATTACAAGCCAAATGAGTTTTGTGCTTACCAAAATGCATTATTCCACTTGATAATTAAAGCATGCTTTAATATACTATAGAATATAGATCCTCATAATCTTTTACAATGTTGCACTATATTATATAAAAGATATCGTCGACAAAATATCCTTTTTGTCAATTTGCAATGCGACATAACTTGTTGAGATCTCATCACTTTATTATTTTCAAGTAGCTACCCCTCTCATGAGGTTTTATGAAGTGTTATTTCATAAGCTCTTCAAAAGCACGTTGCCTCTTAATTAACCATTTTGATCATTTGTTCCTCTTTTTTTTCAAGATTTATCTTATTTGAGATCAATGGCATGTTTCATGCATGTCATAAACTCGATACTTCAAGTGTAAAACCCCACTTGTAGGGGTAAGTGAGATGCAAGAAATAGGCTTGAAAAAGTTGAGTTGTCGGGGGTTACGAAAGGATCTATAACTCGTAAGTCACTCTACGAGTCGTAGATGCGGCAATAACTATCTCGTGATAAATTTCAGTAACCTAATTTTTAGAGAACCTTGGTCTACGAAAGGTCGACTATGACTCATAAATTGAGTTATGGGTTGTAGACAGGGTCTCGTAGCCCTATCCAGTGACTTTTATAGGAGAATTTCCAAGCTTTCCCATTTCTATACCATCTTCATCTATCCCCTCTAAGAACCCTCATGCAATTCCAAGCCCCTCTCTTATCAAGTCAAGCGTAAATGATTTCAATTGCCTAAGTTCTAGTACGAATTCATATATGTGTCAACTTCAAATCATCATATCTCTTAGCACACAATGAAGAAGCTGAATCATCCACCAAATGAAAGCTCTTGGAATTATCTTTCCAACACAACTAGTTTCACCTTATTTGGAGTTTGAACCAAAAAGTTATATCTGTTTTAGTGAATCACTATCAAACTGTCTTTTTCTATGACGTACTCTATGAGTTGTAGAGTGAATTACGACCCGTATACGGGCTTTCATAGAATCTGTCCGATAAATTTTAAAATAAATATTTTAGCCCTTTCCTCACGTCCTAAGCCCAATACCTAGTCGTTTTGCCTCTTGTACGCCCTATATCCATTTTCAACCCTAATCCACCACATTATTGCTCACTCAAAATAACCTAAGTCCCAAAAATTCTCTCCACTACTCTCAAGTCTTCAAGATTTCAAGAAGAAGGAAACAAGCTAGGATTTTGCTTCATCCACTCTAAGTTGGGTATTCTCCTCATTAAGTTGATAAGGTATGTGGGTTTCATTCATGCAATCCTTCCACCCATGAATCCAAACCTCCCCTCTTTATCAAATTTCGTAATTTCAATGTTGGATATTTTATGGGTAAACTTAATTATGCATTATAAATGTGATTGGAGTTGAATTTCTTCAAGTATTGATTAAATATGTATGAATGTCTATTGAAACTATTTCCATGAGTTGATTTATGCCTATTGAGGTTATACATGACATGAACTATAAAATTATGAATGATGGTGAATTTTAAGATGTTTTTCATGATACCCAAATTGGGGGTTTTACTACTATGTTGGTGAGTTGATTTAAATGACTTCAAATTAATTTAATTTTACTCCTTCTTGTACTACACTCATAAATTTCATGATTTTAAGCATAGGTAAGTATACCCACCATGTTTGAGTAAGTTGCATGATTATGAATCTTATGTTGATAAATGGCTAGTTCATGATTGGCAAGACAAGTGTTCATATGATAAGTTAAGGGTTCCCAAGCATGTGTTGAATTCATGACAAGTCTCTATGATCTACAAGTGAATAATTGAGCTCTTATGCTATGTTCTATTCTCATGTGAATTATGATGCCTACTAGAAGGGGTTGTGAACTATGTTGTATGTCTCACCCTCTACTACAAGGCAAATGTCTACATGAAGGGGTTATGAATTATGTTGTGTGCCTCACCCTCATGTATGACTTAATACTATGCACTACCTAGTGCCTACATGAAGAGGTTATGAACTACATTGTATACATTACCCTTATGTACGATTTAATATTATGCATTATCTTATGCTTACATGAAGGGGTTATGACCTATGCTATTTCTCCACCCTCATGTACTATCCATTAATTACTAGAAGGGAGTATGACCTGTGTTATATTCTTCACTCTCTAGTATAAGGTATTTGGATGAGATATTCATGTCACTTTGTTGTGTTGAACAAGTTATGCAAGTATGATTACTCTCAAGTATGTTAAAACTAAGTATTGATGATGCATGTCATATTGAGCTCATGCCTAACAATTATGATTATGCATCTTAATTATTATAATTATGATTCTTGTTTTATAGCACCCGGTATACTTAATACATTCCAAGTACTAACACATACTCTATGCCTACATGATATCACCATGTAGGAATCGGAGCTCTTATTGATCCTCTTCATCCATGTGGCTAGACGGATCGTGCAAGTTAGCTTTTGGTGAGTCCTCATATCCGGGGACAACATCTATCTTCTTTTGTGTTTTTACTTGACTTTATCTTGTATAATTTGGATACTTATCTATGAGGGTGAGCCCGGGAGATGTCTTGGCCCCTGCCTCATCTACTAGTAGAGGTATCGTTGGATATTATGTTGGTTTGTATTGATGAGCTTGACTCCTATTATGCTTATACTATTATGAAAGACTCCCTTAATCCTACTTCCCTTATGTTCTACTACTACTTGTTGTTATCTTATCTTGTTTCCGCAACCAAGGATGTGTACATGATATGTTAAGAGGCTTGCTTGGGGTTCCTTCGGGTTTCTCATTCGTCGTGTCATGTCTAGGCGCTAGGATTGAGTCATGACATTAGGGACATTTAATAGGAGCATGTAAGCTCTTATTTTCTTATTATCTCCCCCTTATGTTAGACAAACTAACATATATTCCAATCTACCTTGGAGAATTCATCTTTTTTGCATCATGGTATATTTATTAATCATATAGAATATCAAAATTATTAGATGGAAATTATATTGTCCCTTATCATATACCAATTGAGGGAGAAATTGATCATAATGTATTAAACTGATACATATCTTTGTCTACAATTTATCATATTTCAGACCATGAAGTTTTATTCTCATAAGCAATGATTAATTATTTATTTAAGGCATTTAATGTCAATCAATTTGGATATTTATAAATATCATCTAGATGAATTGTCTTGACTATGTTTTTTAAAAGTTGTGCTCTTAACTCAATTATCTTGCATAAATAATTTTGCAAATGTTAAACTTCTGGCTCACAATAAATGCACATATGTTTATCTTATTGGTGCATATATTTCACATATCACATGACCATGAATGTGCTTATATTCATCTTTCATACTTTCAGAATTTAGGGAATTCAATCCCAACATCAGTTTATTCAATCAACTTATCATGAGAACAAGCAATCTTGAAGAATGTTTTATTTTTTCAATATATGTCTAATAAGTAAACTCCAAATTTTTCATGACACGTGCCTTTTGCTTTAGTAAATTTCTAATTTACTATTACATGAGCATATTTTAAATTTATTACTCAGGAGTAATTTCATATTTATTTATTTTCAATTATTTTATCTCTCTTCTGGAGATGAGTCATGATCTTATCACAATAAAGTGCACTTCATATCGAGAAGTTTTATTGAATACTATCACATTTACTTCAGAGAATAGATTTGTATATGTAGCATTATTTATCAAAACATTCTCATTCTTCAAGAATGTAACACAATCATCTAGCATATCAATTTACAATAGCTTAGTACCTCATTCCATGTTCACATGCATTATCCCATCACTAATCTTCTTTCAGACGTTATGCACTGCTACCACGTTCACTTTAGAGAATGAAGCATTTAATTGAACATATTTTATGACTTTTAACTAAAAGCATATTATTTTACTCTAGTCATCATTATATCATTAATATGATGCACTGGGACTTGAACCTAAGGTCTTAACAATATAAAAATATCTAAAGTCATAATCAATGAGAGTTGAATTCAATATTTATTATCACAGTGCTTAGAACTTTCACTTGATGTTTTACCCTTTTGGTGTAATAGAACTAAAAATTATTCACTCTTCCATAGTCATAGAATCATCATTAATCAAGTGATTTATCTTTCTTTCAGGGTGTGCGAAGTAATCTGTTACATCAAATTGTGTGATGTCAACATGATTTTTGAGATAAAATTTACTTCAAAATTTTTCTTTTTCTTCTTTAGTGATACTTGATAAATTGTTGAACCAAGTGTTTGGGAGTACGATACTCACATACGTAGTGACCTTTTCCATCACATTGATAACACCCTTTTGGTGGTGATTTTCTTTTGTGAATGATTAAACCTAGGAAAAGAATTTTATTTTTGGTCATTATCATGATCATGACCAGAGTCGTGGCCTTTTTCATGCTTAATGTTACGACCCAAGCCTAGGGTCTAGATGTGACACAACGATAGGGGAACCCAAAGGAACCCCAAACAAGCTGTTTAACTTATCATTACACATCAATGGTTACGGAAGCATATAAAAGGCATAAAGAATAAGAATAGGGGTAAAGGGGCTAAGGGGAAAGCTTGCATAACGTCATAATTAAGAGACAAGAGTCAAGGCTCATTTCATAAATACATAACATCTCCAACAAATACCTCTAATACATAGATAAGAACGGGGGCCAAGACAAAGCAATCGGGCTCACCCCCATAGTCAAAATAAACTACAAAGATGAATACATAATAGAAGAAGCATAGACTAGGTGCCCGAAGTGTAGGACTCACCAACTAGCTTGAATAGCACTAAACTAGCCACATAAAAAATAGTGCCTCAATACATAAAAAAAGAAACATAGACTAAGGTCTCCGAATTGGAAGACTCACCAACTAGCTTGAGTATTACCAAACTAGCCACGTAGAGGAGAAGGATGATCAACTTGGGCTCCGGTTCCTACATGGTGATATCATATAGGCAAGAGTATACCTTAGTACATTTGAATGTACTAAGTATGTAGAATGCAATGCAACAAGAGATAGGCATTATAATAAAAATGCTTAGCAGTAGGAAATAGGCATAATGTGATAACATGGTATGTATGATCAATGCGTAAGTAAAACATGCTCAAGTAACTCATGCTCATATAGGATATCATATTTGTAAAAGAGACCAAGCTAGCTTTTCAAGGTACAAACCCCACGATAGGTTGGTGATGATGCCACCCCATCACTTAGGTGGTGAGGTACAAAGCCCTCACTAGGTTGATAAGCACAAAAACCCATCTAGATTGATGATGATGTCACCCCATCACCCTGGTGGTGAGGTGCAAACCCCTCACTAGGTTGATGAGTACAAACCTCCATCTAGGTTATTCGGACTCTTAGTTCCCTCAAATTGGGCATGGTCTAATGCAACACTTTATATAGATTATATCATATACATAAACTTCTTGCATCATCATAACATCAATCATATCATATCTCATACTTTGGACCTTTAATTCCTCAAGAAACCACATCCGGACATTTTATCAAACACTTAGAGGGTGTGTAATGCTAGTATAAAACCATGAAATATAGAGATAAAATCATGCAAGAAAATCCATTGTAAAACCATCAATCAACACCTTGAAATACCCTCAAGTAATATACATAAAAACCCTCATCAAATCTTATAATAAATCCAAGATTTATAGCTCAAAACATAGCAAAATAGTCACAAACTTTTCATAACTTTAACATAGTTCATAGAAATGATCACACAAGTAAACCCATTTGTAAAATAAACCTTAATCATGCAAATTGAGTAAAAAGGAGATTAGGGCACCATGGGTGGAAGAACCCTATGGCTAAAACCTAAATACCTTAGCTTTGAGGAAGCTCTTGATGAAGATTGAAAATGGTAGCTTGAAGCTTGAAGGAATTCCTTAATTCTGGATGAGAGTTTTGAGACTTGAATTTGGGTGTGAAAAATACGACTAAGTGATTGAGAAGATATTAGGAAATATTTAGGATGATATGAGGGTGAAAAATGACTAAGTATAGGTAAAAACATGTTTGGGAACACTTAGGCCTAAGATCCAAAAGTCTTGGACTGAGATAGAAAAACTGGATACAAAAATGTATAGGAGTGTGCCTTTGGTGCATCGCGCCAGGGGCGCGGATCGTATCTGGAAATCACATTTTTGCAAAACAACAACAATAATATACCCATTGAAATCCCACAAGTGGGGTCTGGGAAGGGTAAAATGTACGCAGACCTTACCTACTACTCAATCCTATTAGGCCCCCTGACTAAGTAACCACCTAACCCTACTAACCAATTATCCGTTAGACCCTTTTTTCCCTAATTTTCAGCCTTAAAAAGAATATGAAGTCAGAATTTTGATATCACGCATGGATTTTGAGATATACGAAATTTAAAATTTTGGGCATTCTGAGGTACATTTTCATGCACTTTTTGGGGTCGTTTCAATATCTCCCCCTTGGGAACATTCGTCCCCAAATATAAAAGAGACATACATGACAAGGGTGATCATAAACAAATCATCCCCAACAAGAATGCAACATTACATTTTAAATAGTATTTTCAAGATCTCAACATAAGTATAGAATCATCATAAATTCGTCAACTTAAACATGAATGCATATGAATGACATAGGGGCTGAAATATAAGATTTGAAATCACATAGGGGACATAGGGTACTTAGAGTTAGTACCTTAGGCTTGAGTGGAGTGGAAAAGATAAGGATACCGCTTTTGCATGTCCACTTCGGCTTCCCATGTAGCACTTTTGACTTGTTGGTTCCTCCAAAGGACCTTAATGGATGACACCTTCTTGTTCCTCAATCTCTGTACTTATCTATCCAGAATCTGAACCGGAGTCTTCTCATAAGTCAAGTTATCCTCAACAACACCCATAACATCAAGAGGCACAATAGCATTAGGATCACCAACATATTTTCTCAATATAGAGACATGAAACACTGGATAAACCAAATTCATTTTGCTAGGAAACTTCAACTCATAAACAACCTTGCGAACCCTATCACCTCAGAAAGACCAACATATCTTGGACTAAACTTTCCCTTTTTACCAAAATGGACCATACCTTTCATTGGAGAAACTTTCAAATAGACCCAATCACCCACTTTGAATTCAAGGTCTTTTCTTCTCACATTGGCATAGGATTTTTGACGACTTTGGGTTGTCTTCAATCTCTCCCTAATTATCCTAAGCTTCTCAAGAGCCTCCATAACCAGATCTAGTCCCAATAGAGCCAGCTCTCCAACCTAAAACCAACCGTGTAGTGATCTACAACATCTCTCATAAAGAGCCTCAAAAGGAACCATACCGATACTAGAGTGATAGCTATTGTTGTAGGCAAACTCAATCAATGGAAGATGGTCATTCCAACTACTATTAAGCTCCAAGACACATGCCCTAAGCATATCCCTAAGTGTTTGAATGGTTCTTTCGGCTTGGTCGTCCGTTTAGGGCCGGAAGGTCATACTAAGATGGACTTTTTTACCAAGACCCCTTTGTAAAGACCTCTAAAAGTGTCAAGTAAATTGTGAACCATGATCCGATATGATGGACAAAGGAACCCCATGTAACCTCACTAACTCATAGATGTACAACCTTGCATACTCTTCAGTGTGTACCATGATCCAATATGATGGACAAAGGAACCCCATGTAACCTTACTAACTCATGGATGTACAACCTTATATACTCTTTAGCCTTATATGTGGTCTTAACCGATAGAAAGTGAGCTAATTTCGTCATCCTATCAGCCACCACCCAAATGGAATCAAAATATTTTCTAGTCTTGGGCAACCCAATCATAAAATCCATATTAATCACCTCCCACTTCCAAGTGAGAATCTCTATGTCTTGGGTTGGGCCACCCGGCCTTTGGTGTGTGGCTTGGACTTGTTGACAACTATGCCAATCGGAAATGAATTTGGTAATGTCCCTCTTTATGCCTTCCCACCAGTACAGATCCCTCAAGTCTCTATACATTTTAGTGGATCTGGGGTGGATAGAATAAAAAGAATTCTAGGCCTTATCAAGGATTTTCTCCCTCAAACAACCAACACAAGGCACACACAACCTACCTTGGTACCTAAGGGCACCATCTCCCCCTTGAGAGAAAACCTCTACTTTGCCCTCTTTCACCAAGGCCTTCA